>JADRCC010385211.1:0-10735 GCA_019843855.1 Hylomyscus alleni
TTTTTTTTTTTTTTTTTCCAAACTCCATGTGAGTTCCTGGTAGTGGTGAAAGTCCCTTTTCACAAGATGGCTTATTGCCTTTTTACTTTTTAAAGTTCAGACTGTTAGAGACATTTTTCCAGGAGTAGTTGAATGAAAAAATGATCTTTATCTTAATTATGTGTGTGAATGCATGTGTGTGCACCTTCACATGTGAGTGTATGCATGCATGTGTGAGTGTGTGCATATTTATGTGTGAATGTGTGCATATTCATGTATGAGTGTGTGCATGTTCATGTGTGTATACAAGTTCATGTGTGTGTGCGCATGCATGTGTGAGCGTGTACATGTTCCTGCGCTGAGTGTGTGTGCATATTCATGTGTGAGTGTGTGCATGCATGTGTGAGTGTGTCTGTGTGTGCATGTTCATGCATGCCTGTGCAGTGTCAAAGCCTGAAATTAATGTGAACTCTTCTTTTGTTACTGGTTCACCTTATTCATTGAGATAGTTTTCTTTCTCCTTTTTCTGTCTTTCATTTCTCTCTCTCCCTCTTTCCCTCCCTCTCTGTCTCTGTCTCTGTCTCTGTCTCTCTCTCTCTCTCTCTCTCTCTCTCTCTCTCTCTCTCTCTCTCTTAAATTGAACCTGAAGGTTACCAACTCGGCTAGCCCCAGGGATCAGCCTGTGTTAACCTCCGAAGTTCTGGCATGTGCCTCCCTGCCTAGAATTTTGACATGAGGACTGCAGATCAAATTCAAGTCCTCCTGCTTAGGTGACAGGCTAACAGAGCCATTTCCTCATGCCCCTCTGAACCAACAATCACCAGCATAGGAAGACACTGAGAAATCCTCTCAGAGAGCACAAGAGCTTAGGTATCAGAAAGGACAAGCTGAAACCGTCTGTAGGGTGAACAAGGACCCATAGAGGAGACCCTCAGAGTAATGTCTGTCTCGGGATAGTGACAAGAAACCTGCAAAGGTGTCATACAGGAATCTAGGTCAGAGGACAAGTGAACGATAACATCTTCAGGGAGTGGGGCAGGGCACGGTGGAGATGGCATGCAGCAGAAACAGGTAGAGGGCAGCGCAGGAATACCGGTGCTCAAAACCAGGGAGAGGTCACCCACAACTGAGCAGACGCTAATACAGCTGTGTTCCCAAGTCAGTGTCCTTTCTCTTAGTGGGCACAGGAGTCGTGGTTCCATATCGTAGCTAATGGAAATTTTTAACAATTAAATAAAAGTAGAGGCCAGAGGGTCCTAGGCAGGAGGGTTTTGAGGCAGACATCCACATTTCCTCATTCAGTCATCAAAATATTCAAAGAGAGCCCTTTTCCTCCTTCTCCAGTCTCCATTCCTAGAGTTTCCAGCTGACCATGGGAACACAGTGCTTGGTTTCTGGACCCTTTGCCAGTTGGAAGACATCTTGTCGATAAGCTCCAGTTTGCCGCTATTCATCTAAAACACAGTAGCCATCAATGAGTACCAAGTACAGACACTTATGGTACTATGGACTGTGCCACGTCCTCTCCCATTGTTTTATGTATTGGATCACCACCTCCAATAACTTTCTGATTAGGCAGTTAGAGGATCACCAGCTAAAACACGTTACTTTTCCAACTGCCAGATCATACTCTTGACTCACATTAAATTTTCTGTCAGTAAAATCTCTGAGGTTTACCCACATAAAAAGATTACTAAACCAAGACAAATTCAGCTAATTTGGGGCAACTGGATGTTTGGACCTAAGTGAGGGATTTTATATTTATTTCTGATGAATTGAATCATGTTAGCTTTGGCCCAACAGAGATATATTTTTAAGTTTTTAGTTGTTGTGTAACTTATTTGGTTAACCTTTTCATCTTATGCCATTAAAAAATATTCCTGAGCCTTATACACCCTCATTTAAGCCATTACTAAACAATTTTGAAGTGATCGTTGTATGCTTCCTTGAATACCCCTTCCTCGGGACATCGCCTCTGAGGCACCTGTTATATATCAAATGCCACATTATGCCCTGGAGAAACAAAATGCAAGCTCGGTCTAGCGTACTCTCATGAGATTCAAACACTAAAGACGAAGGCCGACTAAGAGACAAATGCACTGCTGTGCAATGAAGACAGTGCTAGAAGACTGTGCAATGCATGATGGGGGAGTTAGGATTTTGTGAAATAATTACAGAGCGATATGAAGCCACTTGGAGAACAAGAGGAGCTTTGCGCTTTAGAAACATTTCCCTCATCTATTTCCAATCTTAGAAGTCCCCCTTTTTTTTAAACATGACTCTTACACAACACCAAAACTTAACACCATTGTGGTTTTTTTTAATATGAGGATGATGGTGAGGATGATGATAACATTAAAGAGAAGCCCTGCTAGGGTGTAGGACTTTTTATTCCTTTCTTTGTATGGATGCTTTTACCAGCTTGTTCAGGATCCCTGTGTCCTGCTTCTCCACGAAGAACATCTTTTGACCCCTTTTAAAGAGATTTGTTTCCTTTCTAAGTATTTGTACGTGTTTGGGTACACTCGAGTGTCCATAGAAGCTAGAAGAGTGTGTCCGATCCCCAGGAGCTGGAGTTACAAGTGGTTTTGAGTTGTCTGCTCTGGGTTCTGGAAACCGAACTCAGGGTCTCTGCAAGGGCCGGAAGTGCTTTTAACCACAGAGTCATTTCTCCAGCCAGGACGCTTTTCTTTTCTTTTTTTTTTTTTTTTCATGTATTACCTACAGGTTCCTACTCCCTTAATTCTGCCTCCTAACCATGTCTAAGGGCACTATTCAGTCACAGATAGCAACAATTAGCTCTGTGCCCATTTCAAATGTTCATTTCAACCCACAGTCAAGCTTGTGTGCGTCCCTTAAACGTTAGAGGTGTGTGTTCCTTAAAACGTCCCTCCCTGATGTCCTGGCTGGCCTATGCGAGGTTGCATTGCCAAGGCTCATTTAGAATCCTGAGCAGGTCTCTCATACAAAGCAATGTGATTGGAGAAATACTTTAAGTCTCTGCTCCCCCCACCTCCGCCCACTGAACATCGATGAGAGCCCAGGAACTTGTTTTGTGATTGTATGGAAAATATTAATTATTTTATAAGACACGAGTGGATTTTGAAATAACTTAGAAACAGATCTTTGAACTGTAAAATGAAGTTAGGGAAATGACGTAGAAGTAGACATTGGGCTCACTCACTATACGCAGCTTGGGTTGGTGCTAGTTATAGCTCGTGCTTAGGACAAAAGAGGCCCACCTGTCTAAGAAGTGAGTCTAGGAATGATCCCACGGAGGCCGCCCACTCAACTAGGAAAAACTGAGAAAAAATATGCTCCTTTTTACAGCACATAAAAAACAAAACAAAACGAAACAACCCAATGTCATCTTCTTAGGCTTCTAGCTTTTCTCTGTAATTGCTAATTTGGAGAAGAGGTGTGGATTTGGGGTTTAATTCTGAAGTTTCTTGAATCAGCTTTGTACCCCACTTTCTGTGTTTGTGTTTCAACCTTCCTATACATCAGTGTTCCAAACTCTGAAGGGCTGATGGCAGTTTCTTCCTGGCTGGACTGTTGGGAGATGGAGCGATATGAAGCTACTTGGAGACAAGAGGAGCTTTGTGCTTTAGAAACATTTCCCTCATCTTAGAAGTCCCCCCCCCCTTTTTTTTAACATGACTCTTACATAACACCAAAACTTACCACCATTGTGGTTTTTAATATGATGATGATGGTGAGGATGATAACATTAAAGAGAAGCCCTGCTGGGGTGTAGGGCTTTTTATTCCTTTCTTTGTATGGGTGCTTTTACCAGCTTGTTCAGAGCTAAGGATAATAGCCCATATAAAGAACATCTGTACATGTGGGCTACTTTATTGCCAGTGCTAGGTTAATGTGTTTCAAGGATTCTGATGCTGTAGAGATGTGTGTGAAATAAAACCACTGGGTTCTCCTGACCCTCAGTCTCATAGCGATAAGAGGTTTCTAACCATACTGATGGGCCTTACTTGTTGGACCAAATGGTTTTTATTTTTGCTGTGCTTTCCTTTGAGGTCATGGTGGGTTGGACTGGGCTGTGCACAGTTCAGCAACGTCCTTGGAGCCAGCGGTACCTCTTCCCCCAGTTGGGATGACCAGTAGTACCTGTAGGCACTGCCAAATGTTTCTTGGAGGGCAACTAACCCCTCACTGACAACCATTATGCTGGACTGAAAAAGTGATCGTAAGTCATTTCCTTCAGTCCCAACACTGAGAACTTTCCTTTATCTCTTCCTGGGAATTGTGACATTGAGTTCAGAGGAATACCCTTGGCTTTGGCTAGTTCTTTATATCGTTTAAACAGATGTGTTCCTTGGCCACAAGGTTAATTTTTGTTTTTATACAGTTGACAGCGTTAAGTGTCTGACACGGGTCCTGTGCAGTGGTTCCTTGAGAGAATTTCAGGGTCTTAAGGGTGGTGTGCTGAGTTTGTGTGCTAGTCTACTTTCCGGGTTTGGTCCAGCACAGAACTCTACAGAAGAGAAAGAGTTTTCACGAATAACAAATGGCATTTTCAACAAATATTCTTAGAGGTCACTAAATAAAGAGCACTATGCTAGCAAAATTAAATGGTAGAAAGACGATATTCACATAAAATTAATGTGCTAATTGGCCAGAGTGTTTCAAGAGGATTTTTCTATTTTCCAGATGCACTGAGCCGTTCTTGTTTTCCCCTTGGCAGTGTGGTGTAAAAATGGACTCTTTTGAGCCTTTTGATGACATGTTGTTGGATTACAAAATACATTGGCTTTAGATCTGTGACCTGTAAGAATTCCATCTGTACCATTCACTGGGGACAGTGCCACTGATGACAATACCAAATGTGCTATAATTTATTTACTCACCCAGTTGATAAGAACAAATGACACAGAAAGAACAATTTCCTATGGAGAACAGAATCAATAATTTTATTTCTCAGAGTGGCTTGTGCGGAGAAAAATGGTCCTCACTCTGTATAATTACAGTTAATTTACAGTTAATTATTTTTTCTCCTAGATGTCAACAGAGTTTCACAAAGAAACTCGCACTAAAGAACGCTCTAATCAGGTAAGAGTTAGAAGTAAATAACACAATAATATTCATAATTCTTTTAAAACTAAGTGTTTTAACTTTTAGCCTACATTCCAATCCGGGAGAACATCGTCAACAAATTGCCTGAGTTGACATTGTAGCATTTTCTGCCTGCCGTAGTGCAGTGTAGGAAGGGAGGCTCCAGAGAGACGAAACTTGAGTTGCCGCTCCAATCTTAGGGGACCAATTATGTAGCTTCGTTTGGCAGCTCTTGCTATGGCCACTTAAGTGTCAAGGCTTTGATATCCATTTGTAACCATAACCTTGCATCTCAGAAACGACTACTTGCGTTGGCAGCCATCCTAACCTAATTAGGAACTAATGCAGACTCGTGCGTTTCTTGTAAACACATCAGCCCGAGGTAAGGGCTAACACATGCTCTGAGTCTGCCTGCGGGTTTCTCGGTTTCCTCCTTCCTGAGATGTTCGTCCGGGCCTGGATTATATTCAGCGGGACTGCTTTCCCTTTGATTTCCCAGTTTTGACATTTTAAATTGATGACTTTCTTGCTCTTTCCGCTCTCTGGCAAGAGTTTCCCCCTTTTCCTTTATTTCGCCCTTACTGTTATTTCATTTGTTTTACAACTTTGTCATTTAAACATTTATAGAAAGACAAGCCGGACACCCACCGGGACAGAAAGGAACAAAGCTTAATGGGGACTCTAGAGATAACAATTATTTATTCCTTGAGTTATAGATTAGAAATGTGATTCTTTTAAAAACAAACCTTCATTTCAGAGGAGGATTCTCTCATCTTCTGGCTGGATCTAGTTGAAACCATCTCTCAGATGAGTATGTAGAAGCAGACATCTGTCTTCCTCCTTTAAGAGCAGCGAGAAGGATGCTCACAGTGGCTGTGGACATAGATTCTACCACGGACTTGAGTTGCGGTAAATGGACCATGCACTTTAGATCTTTGATGACACCAGTAAGAGGATGTAATTATCGATTTCATCTGTGAAAAGAAAGGATGATGAAGACAGCTAATGATAAGTGCTTACTATGCATGAGATAGTCACTGTTCACAGAAAGGTAGTAGTCCAGATTTTGGCTTTTAAAAATAAAAAAAAAATGTATGCCCAGTACTTACGACATTATCTTTATAATGTCTGCAGCAACACAATGAAATCGGAAATCAATTCCAAAAACATTTTGGGGTGAATCTATGTTTTGATACAGTCACACATCTGTGAACTATCCACTATCTATTCACCACCATGTTTGACTCTTGTCCCATTAATTTGATTTTTAAAAAGTAATCCTCCACAAACAAGGATCAGCTTTCATTGCATAAAATGAAGGTGAGTTGAAGATTGTTTTTCGTAGCTGTCTATGTTGGCTAAGAAAAAAAATCAATATTGGGTATTGGTATTTTCTATACCTTATCTTACTCCCTGGATGTTCTGATGAGTTTTGGTAAATGATAACAGCTCAGCGTGGTTTTCCTTTTAAGGTTGGTCCATTTGTAAAGCCAATACTTTCCAATTAAATATTTTACTAAATTTGGGACTACAGATTCTGTTCAGCATCGATATAGGACTAACATGAAAACATCTTTCTCGAGGGCTGTTAGCGTTGGTGTAGATTTCATCTTGTGGGCGATGATAAACTGATAGGCACCCAGAACAGAATGGTAATGGACTTCAAGTGGTGAATTAGACAGTGTTGCTGTTACCCAAAAGCTCTTCTGGCTCTGGCTTTAAGATGAAAATGTGCTCCCTAAGATACAGCTTTCAGGTATCTCCTCCATCTTTGTATATAAACTTGGGGGCGAAATTTTTCTTTAAGTACTGCTTTTCCTGAATTCCTCACAGTTTGCTTAGTCATGTCTTTTCATTTATATTTATATTATTTATCATTTTTAAAATTCCATCAAGATTTTTTCCTCTGATCTGGGGGTTATTCAAAAGTGCATTGTTTAATTTACATGTATGTTGAAATTAGACATGGTGGTGTGATACACATAATTTCATCCCTTGGGAGGTAAAGGCAGGAAGATCAGGAGATGAAAGTTATCTTTGGCCACACAGTAAGTTGGGGACCAGTCTAATATTGCCTGGATAAAACTGCTGCAAACTTAAAAATCTTGCAAAATTAAAAGTTGAGAAAATATATTATTTAAATTTCTGATTGTCTTTTGTTGCTTTCTAGTTTGATTTCACTGTGGTCTGATAATGGATGTTGTTTGATATCTAATCCTAATCCTTCACATTTGTTATGTTGTCTCTGAGGCCTAAATTACAATTTAATTGACAGGAATGTGCAGGCAGATCATTTTGCCTTGGTATTTATTTTGACCAGTGCCTGCTGAGCGCCTAGGAACTATATTTTGGTGTGTGGAATTGACTTATAAGAAATTCTTAGATGTAATTGTTTCAAAAATTTTTGGCTACTTTCTTTAGTATGCAGTTTCATTTTTGAGATACACTCAGGTTTAGGTCTATTTCCTTATCATCTATATCTTGTTCTATGACTTAATGGTTCAAGTCAATTTACTGTTTCAACATTATAAATCCTTGATTTAGGAAAATGGTATTCTTTATTGCACTCACACGAAGTCTTTATACTAGCCAATTTCCTTATCAGGTTGTATTTAAAAGATTGGAGATTAGTAAATCTCAATTATTTCTTTTTATTTAATTCCATAAGAGTAGAGGAAAAACTTAGGCAAAATTTATCTTCTGTTGTTCTTATTTTAACTCTCAACCTCACACATGCTGGGAAGTTCTTGGAAGGACATTTGGGTCAGAGAAGAGCTGGGGAAGCATCAGAGGGCTGAGGACGAAACCCATCCACCGGGGAAGCAGAGGGGGATCTCTGCCCTGCGGCCTCCTACTTTCATATCTCGGGGCAAACTATTGAGCTTTTCTGTGCCTTTATAAAGATGATTTTCTCATCTATAAAATGGAATGCAATATGAACCATAAGTATATTGTGAAGAACAAACTTGTAGTGAGCAAATGCAAAAATATGCACAAGGTACCAGTGCAATACTTCTTGTTATTGTGCCCACAGCTCCAAGCCTCATGCTTTCAGAGTCTGCCCTTCTTGCTATCTTGCAACTCAGAGAAAACATTTTGTCCCTAGAATCTAGGCAGCAGACATGAGTTCTCTTGTTGACACATCATTTCAATGCACTTATGCTAAAAGGCCTAAATTATTATGTTTCCCGAGTTATACCTTTCTGTCATTGATCGAGTCATATGACACTTCTTTCAGTCTTGGCATACTACATACTTACATACTTGACATCTACATAAGTTCACTGTCCTTCCCAAGCATAAAGACATAGAAACTTTCAGATATATGTCATTCTAATTTTACTCGAGTGTATGATCTAATTGGAAAAACTGTTCTTAGCTGAATTGATGATTGAATATTTAAGTTTTGGCCCTTTCTGATAACACAAATCAAAGTATCACATTATGTTTTATGAGTGTCTACAATGATTATGGGTCAACCTAAAAAGTTCAAAAACTTACCACCTCCTTAAGTGACTTGACACACGACTTCTTGTTTATCAGCCCACTGCTTCTTACTCCAGGGGCTAGTATCACGTGTATGGAACAGTAGTGGGACGAGGTGGGAATCAGCACACTGAGCATTGCTCTTTCTCACCTCCCTGAGGTTTTAGAGGACATAGGAGGGTCTCATGCATAACTCGAGATGCTGCCCCCTCACCTGATGCTCTACCCCTGAGTCCTTTATCCTTTGCTCCATATGCCTCTCCTCAGTGAGTGCCAGTGATGAGCAGCTGACCCTATCACATGGTTGTTACTGCTTAGAACTTCTCTTGCTCTCCATCTGGACATCTAACCAGACTCTGTCGCCATGACAGGACACACACCTACTGTGTCTACTCCTCCATTTAAATATGTTTCTATTCAGTGATCTACTGTCCCTTCCTCCAGTTTGGCATCATTCAAGGGGCCCCTAAGCCTACAGATTCTGTGTAGTTCTGAATCTCACTTGCTGTCCAATTTTAAATTCTTTCCCAAGGAACCCCACAAAGGTCAGGGCCTCTGGTCATTTTACATCAAGAAACTTAGACCACTCAGCACACACAGGAAACCTCTAGGGGGTGGTGTGGGCCGACTCTTCCAGTCATCCCAAAGATACTTAACTGGAAGGCAGCCCAGAGTACTTTCCTTACACACACGTTCCCAGCAGCTGCGTGAGTTTCCACGAGTGTGGTAGTCTTTGTGGGGAACAGAAAACCCAGGCCTGTACTGCTTAAACACAAAAACACATAGTCAAGTAAATTTGTTTTCCACAACACTACCATGAATGAAGAAAAGTTATAATACAAATTTAAAAGCTACTAGTGTATATAAGGTCTAGAATATGTTCTGTAAGGCTTAAAAAGAATGTGACAATATTAATAATTAACTGATGTAAAAAATCCATACAAAATCATTGTTTTCATAACATTGCAAGTTATTCTGAGATGGTGGAGTTTGCGCCTATGGTTTTATGCATGTTACATATACCTCCTGCCAGGTGAAGTCTCAACCAGATAGGATCCTCGGAACTAGGCATGATAAGTATCATAAAGTATCTCTTATTTTCACTACAGAGCTTTTGTTTTAGAATCCCATTAAGCTACATTTTAGAGAGTTTGAAAATCTAGAAATTTCACATTCAAGACAGTGGATTTTCCTAGTGTAGAGATGCCAATGAGAGGCAACCAATTGTGTCAGGACATGGGAC
Organism: Hylomyscus alleni; assembly: GCA_019843855.1. Classification (NCBI taxonomy): domain Eukaryota; kingdom Metazoa; phylum Chordata; class Mammalia; order Rodentia; family Muridae; genus Hylomyscus; species Hylomyscus alleni. The sequence continues at coordinate 9,779 of JADRCC010385211.1, forward strand.
TACAGGATATTTGGAATTTTCAGGGAAGTCAGATACTCCCTTTGTGAAGCTATAACATGGGGGTAAAAAAAAGAGACCATGATAGCACACATTTCTGTGCAATTTATGAACCAAAATAATATGAATCAGATTTTACAAGAAATTTTAATAATAAACAATTATCTTTCAGAAAGCAGCACAATGCTGGATCAGACTGGAGACTTCCCTTGACTAAGAGTCAATGATGCACGGAGGTGAAAACTTGGGTAGTTCAAGGCTTCTGACATTACAGAAGACTCTTAGACATCAGTCATGGTGAGATCACTCTGTCCTGCTGGTAGGAGGAAGAAGGTCATCTGAGGGTCATGCTATCTGAAGGGAGGCATCCCAGAAACAACAAGATGGCCAGAAGCCCTGGCTCATAGCTTTAGAAGCTCTGGTTTCTGGCTGAGCTTCGGGGTTATTGCAAAACAAAAAGAACAATTGGTTAAAAATGATTAAAATTCTTACTGCAAGTATGCATTATCAACCACAGAACCTCTTGAAGAGCCAAGTTTATTTTATATAAAAACTACCCAAGAAACTGATTGGATTTGGAGAGATAATATATGTTTTCTTTCCCAGTTTCCACATTTCAAAAAGAAAAGTCTCAGTCTAGTCAAATGGGACCAGAATAGGGCATACGATTTCTATTTGGACTAGAAAAAGCTTAGTATATCCTTGTGATATTGTAGGTGGTTTTGGGGAGATGGGGTAGGTAGGTTCTTGTTATATGGAAAAGTGGCATTTAATAAATTAACCTTTAAAAAATGAATCTAGCCGGGTGGTGATGGCGCACGCCTTTAATCCCAGCACTTGGGAGGCAGAGGCAGGCGGATTTCTGAGTTCGAGGCCAGCCTGGTCTACATAGTGAGTTCCAGGACAGCCAGGGCTACAGAGAGAAACCCTGTCTCAAAAAACCAAAAAGAAAAAAAAAAA
>JADRCC010385215.1:409-11514 GCA_019843855.1 Hylomyscus alleni
TGAAGGGTTTGCAGCCTCTTGGGACGAACAACAATATGGGCTGACCAATGCCCTCAGAGCTCCCAGGGACTAAACCACCAACCAAGGACTATACATGGTGGGACTGATTGTTCTGGCAGCATGTGTATAGTAGAGGATGGCCAAGTTGGTCATCAAGGGGAGGAGAGGCCCTTGGCCCTGTGAAGGTTCTATGCCCCAGTGTAGGGGAATGACAGGGCTGATAAGTGGGAGAGGATGGGGTGGCAGGCATGGGGAGGGGGGAGGCAACAGGGGTTTGTTCTTGTTGTTTTTGATTGTTCATTAAATATTATTTAGAAAATAAAGAAAAAAAGATAATTTTAATATTCAAACACCCTACTTGATTTTCCATATCGACAGAATTAAATTTTAAATGATGTTTAAGTGTGCAGACAAAGTAATAGCTTTTACAATGAAATTTCCACATATATATGTCATTGTACTGTGTTTGAATTTGTATCTCACTCCCACTACCCTCCTTTATTGTGCTGACCCTGGCTTGTTGATTATTTTCTCCCTCCATATAGTACTGCCTGCTTCTAAGTCACTTTTCTGAATTACTCTTGATTTTTTAAAAAATGTTAAAAATCTCTTCCTTCCTTTTTATAGTCCTATTCTAGAATTGTGACTACATATACATGTGGTTGTACATAACTCACACACACACACACACACACACATACATGCATGCACAGGCACATGCACACACACAGGAGCATACATGAATTTAAGTCCAGATTCCATAAGGGAAAATACACAGTATGTGTTGTTTTTGGTGGAGAGGAATTATAAAAAAGTAACATGGCTGTTCTGGTAAGGGATCACAACCAAAGACCATATAGATCTGTGTGATCCAGCTGGAATGAGACAAATTTAATCCCTCTGGCTGGAATACAGACACACCCCAGTACACACCTTTAAACACCTTTAGTTCTAAGCAATATAGATACAATTAATGCACTGAAGGAAGCAGTCATATTTGAAAATGATATGTAATTGAGGGGAAGATAAAGTGCTGAATCAGAGAAAGATTTCACAAAATGAGTCAGAGATAGGATACAACTAACTCTCATGAGAACAGCACAGGAGAGTTGACCTAACAGTGTACAATGCAAAGACATATGGAGAAAGAGAGAAAGAGAGAGAGAGAGAGAGAGAGAGAGAGAGAGAGAGAGAGAGAGAGAGAGAGAGAGAGAGAGAGGTTTTACCAGGACAATTTTACAGATACAGGATAAGCTAGAGAAAGGAGAAGGAATATTAGAACAGATGGTGAGAATTATAAGAAGTAGTTTGAGGCCAAGCAGAGCAATTCAGTCAGAAGCTGAGAGAGCCAGTTTAAATCAGTCATCTTGGAGAGGAGTTTAGGACATAACAGCTGAATTGAGTCAGCCATCCGTTCACCAAGAGAAAGGATGAGATTGACCAGCAGCAAGTGTAGGAAGGTGAAACACTCCAGACCTAGGTTAGCATACACTGGAATTGTACAGAGGGTAGAAGCTTCCAGGTCTAGGCCTAGGAATACTTAGAACAGAGAAAGAAAGGCTCTGGCTTGAATCCAGGGTGTGTATTTTTAAGGATTGGGTACAACTCTCATCTTATCCCTACCTCTGAGGAATAATTTATTTTTACAGAACTGGATTGTTTTGATTAACTTAATCATTTGTGATTCCATCCATTTTCTTACAAAGGCTATTATTTCATTTTCTTTTCTATCTGAATAAAATCCCAATATTTTCAATATTTATTTATCTGGTGGTGGACAACTAGGAAGGTAATTCTTCTGTTTCTTGTGGATACTGTAACAGTGACATGAATGTTTATTGTGATATGATTATTTAGAATATTTCATGTATAAATAGACAAAGCAATCCTAATGGAAAGAACCATTCTAGGGGCACGATATAACCTAAACTCAGAGGATACTAGAAAGAAAACTCTCAGTAGCCTTATTTATAATAGCCAGAAGCTGGCAACAACCCAGGTGTCCCTTAACAGAGGAATGGGTACCGAAAATGTGGTACATTTACACAATGGTGCACTACTTGGCTATTAAAAACAATAAATTCATGAAATTCGTTGGCAAATGGAGGGAACTAGAAAATATCATCTTGAGTAAGGAAATCCAATCAAAAAAGAAAATACATGGTATGAATTCACTGATAAGTGGATATTAGTCCAGATACAGTTCGCAAACCACATGAAGCTCAAGAAGGAAGACCAAAGTGTGGATACTTCAGTCCTTCTTAGAAGGGGGAACAAAATACCCCTGGGAGGAGTTACAGAGACAAAATGTGGAGCAGATACTGAAGGAATGACCATTCAGAGACTGCCCCACCTGGGGATCTGTCCCATATACAGTTACCAAACTCAGACACTATTGTGGATGCCAAGAAGAACATGCTGAAAGGAGTCTGATATAGCTGTCTCTTGAGAGGCCCTGCCAGAGCCTTACAAATACAGAGGTGGTTCTGTACCCTTTTAATAGGGTCCATTTTAATAGGTTTATTTGGTTCTATGGAGTCTAACTTCTCAACTGAGGAATACCAAATGGCTGAGAAACACCTAAAGAAACATCCTTAGTCATCAGAGAAATGCAAATCAAAACAATCCTGAGAATCCATTTCACACCAGTCAGAATGGCTAAAATAAAAAGTTCAGGTGACAGCAGATGCTGGTGATGTTGTGGAGAAAGTGGAACACTCCTTCATTGCTGGTGGGATTGCAAGTTAGTAGTACAACTACTCTGGAAATCAGTCTGGTGGTTCCTCAGAAAATTGAACATAGTACTACCTGAGGACCCAGCAATGCCACTCTTGGGCATATACCCAGAAGATGCTCTGACACATAACAAAGACATATGCTCCACTATGTTCATAGCAGCCTTATTTATAATAGCTAGAAATTGGAAACAACCCAGATGTCCCTCAACAGAGGAATGGATATAGAAAATGTGGTACATTTATGGAATGGAATACTGAATTCATGAAATTTGCAATCAAATGGTTGGAACTAGAAAATATCATCCTGAGTGAGGTAACCCATTCACAAAAGAACACACACGGTATTCACTCACTGATAAGTGGATATTAGTCCAGAAGCCCAGAATTCCCAAAATACAACTCACAGATCAAATGAGGCTCAAGAAGCATAAAGACCAAAGTAGTACGGATACTCTTGTCTTTCTTAGAAGGGGGAGCAAAATACCCATGGGAGGTGATACAGAGACAAAGTATGGAGCAGGGACTGAAGGAAAGACTACCCAGAGACTGCTCCACCTAGGCATCCACCCCATATACAATCACTAATCCCAGACACTACTGTGGATGTCAACAAGTGCTTGCTGACAGGAACCTGATATAGCCTTCTCCTCAGAGGCTCTGCAAGTGCCTGAGAAATTCAGAGGTGGATGCTCTCAGCCAACCATTGGACTGAGCACAAGGTCCTCAATGGAGGAGCTAGAGAAAGGACCAAAGGAGCTGAAGGTGTTGCAGCTCTATAGGAGGAAAAACAATATGAACCAACCAGTACCCCCAGAGCTCCCAGGGACTAAGCCACCAATCAAAGAATACACATGAAGGGGCCCATGACCCCAGGTGCATATGTAGCAGAGGATGGCCTTGTTGGACATCTAAAGGAAGGAGAAGTCCTTAGTCCTGAGAAGGTTTGATGCACCAGTGTAGGGGAATGCTAGGACAGGGAAGCAGGGGTGAGTGTGTTGGTTAGCAGGGGGAGAGTGTATGGGATAGGGGATTTTTGGAGGGGAAACCAGGAAAGGGGATAATGTTTGGAATGCAAATAAAGAAAATATCTAATAAAATAAAAGATACATAGAAACTGATCCATATTCACCTACTGTACAAAGCTCAAGTGCAAATGGATCAAGGACCTCAAAATAAAATCAGATACATTGAATCCAATAGAAAAAAAGGGGGGAAATCACACTCATTGGCATGGGAGGAAAGTTCCAAAACAGAACTCCAGTGGGTAAGGCTCTAAGATCAACAACTGATAAATGTGGCCTCTTGAAACTGAAAAACTTCTGTAAGGAAAAGGACATTGTCAATAGTACAAAACATCTGCCTATAGATCAGGGAAAGATCTTCCCTAACCCTACATTTGACAAAGCTACTCTCTTCAGGCATTAATTAATTAGTTATAGCTTTGGTGTAAGTTACACATTTGATGTGATAGATTTCACTCATTATAGAGTGGATTTTTCTCATCAAAGAAATAAGCTCAGGCTATGTATTGAGGCTATTTGTATTAATGTATTATGTAATGTATATAATGTTTCTGAGATGATGATGATGATGATGATAATTGATGTGAAGTCATGCTATGTTGTCCAGATTGGCCTTGAAAGTCCCCCTGATTGGCTAGAAATAAGATGTGCCACAATATGTCTATCTTGAATTTATTTACTTTATTTGATGGTTCTCTGAACAATAAAAAGGAAGCTTCAAATATGAAAAGTTTCAAAAAAAATACCCAAATAGAATTCTAATACCCAAAATAGAATTCAGGAAGTTAGACTTCCAAAAATCAAGAACCCAGCTTAAAATGGGGCACAGAGCTAAACAGAATTCTCAACAGATGAATCTTGAATAGCCAAGAAGCGCTTCAAGAAATGTTCAGCATTCTTAGTTCCCAGGGAAATGCAAATTAAAACAAGCTTGAGATTCTACCTCACACCAATCAGAATGGCTAAGATCAAAAACCCAGGTGACAGCCCATGATGGCTTGGATGTGGTGAAAGAGGAACACTCCGCCATTGTTGGTGGGATTGTAAAGTGGTATAAACACTCTGGATATCATTCTAGTAGTTCCTCAGAAAATTGAAAATATTTCTCCCTGAAGATCCAGCTGTACAGCTCCTGGTCATGTAACCAAATTATGCTCCATCATACTACAAGGACAAGTTCTCCACTCTGCTCATAACAGAAACTGGAAGAAAGCCAGACGTCCCTCAGTGGAAGAATGGATACAGAAAATGGGGTTCATTTACAGGATGGAAAAATATTATTCATCTAGTAAAAATGATGACATCATAACTTTTTCAGGCAAATTAATAGAACTAGAAAATATTATCCTGAGTGAGTAACACAGATACAAAACACATACATGACAGGAGCCTAGTATGGCTGTCCTCTGAGAGGCTCCACCAGGACGTAACTGAGACAGATGTAGATACTTACAGCCAATCATTGGACTGAGGTCAGTGAGCCCTATGGAAGAGTTAGGGGAAGTATTGATCGAGATGAAGGGGATGGCAATCCCATAGGAAAACCAACCATGTCATCCAACCTGGACCCCTGGGAGCTCCTAGCGTCTAAGCGACCAATCAAAGAGAATACATGTTCAGTGGTCCCTGGCACAGATGGAGTTGAGGACTGCCTTGTGTGGCCTCAATGTAAGAAGATTTGCCTGATCCTGTAGAGACTTAATGCCCCAGGGAAGGGGGATACGGGGTAGGGGCACCCTCTCAGAGGTGAAGGGGGTGGTGAATGGGGTAAAGAACTCTGGGAGAGCAGACCTGAAGGGGGATCATTTAGAGTGTAAATAAATAAAATAATTAATTAAAATAAATTAATTAAAATGAAAAACCCTAAACTTAAATAACAGCATGAAGCTATAGCTACAAACCCTAGGAAACAAGTGAATTTTTATTCTAATATCTGGAAAAATGTAGTGTAAGTCAAAATAAGCCATAAAAAAATAAAGATTAATTCATAATGATTAATGTGGGAATCCATTAATCAAAATGCTACTTCAATTAAAAACATCTACACATAGAAAACAAGTATTCTCATTTCATAAAATTGACACCACTAGTGGTAAAGATATAGATTTACTATAATGCAAGACTAAGGGTTGACTTTAATAAAGCATTGTAGCCAATAATAGGCTATCCAAGCAAAAAGAGACATATCCGAATCAAAAAGTACATTAGCTCAGCAAGACCTAATACATATTTAGGAATATTTAATACATAAATTTTTAAATAAAAAGTTCTAAGCATCTCATGGAAATTTCTCTATGTGGTATAATAAGGTACAGAGTAGTTTTATATATATATATATATATATATATATATATATGATCAGATCATAAGGAAGTATGATTAAAATGGAGATCACTAAAAAGTATAAAACATAAAAACAAACATGATTTTTTTGGAGACTGAAAACTAATAAATGATAAGTAATCTATCAAAGAAATAAACAGAAAATATTCTATAATTTAATGAAAATAAGAATACAGTATATCAAAAACATAGAATGCAATAAAAAAGTCCAGAGAGATGAGAATTTATTGATACAAGTGTTTAAATTAAAATTTACAGAGATCTGAAATGAAAAACTTATCAATGCATCTTATGGTTTTGGAAACAAGAAAATTAGCCAAGCTTATGCATCGCACCATTCCTTGGGCTAGAGTTTGGTGTGTATACCTAGAAGAAAGTGTGCTGAGCACATTATTTTGCTTCTTGATTTTAGATGTGACATCTCCAGTTGTTTCAATCTCCCTCTACCTTGATTTTTCCACTTTGATGGATTTCACCCTTCAAGTATGAGATAGAATATACTTCTTCTTCCTTAAGTTTCTTTTAACAGACTATTTAGTCCAGTAACAAAAAAGAAAGATACCTGTCACAGTTTTAAAAAGTGAGATAAATAATTTAAAGTATTTATAAAATCAGTGTGATTAAAGCAAGAATAAAAAATGCATCATTTAAATAAATCCTAGCACAGATGCAGCCACCACTGAATTTTGTCAGGCTTTTAAAGAGTTAACACTAATGCTTCTTAAACTATGCCATTAAATAGGAAAGGAATGAGTGTCACAAACTCTTTCTAAGAAGCAAGTGTTACCTTGAAACAAGAAATGACAAATCAGAATATTATAGGCCAGTCTCCTTGATAAAAATAGATTTTCTAAACCTTAGTAAATCACTTGAAAACAGAATAAAAGAAGACATCAAAAAGATCATTCACAGGCTTTGAGATGGCAGTGTGGGAAAAATGACTTGCTGCCAAGCGTTGTGACCTGAATTTTATCCTAGGGACCACATGATAAAATGAGAAATTCAATGCAAGTTGACCTCTGATTTTTCACACATCCACATGCTATGTTCAATGTTTGCATATTGTGTGCAAACACACACAATCAATATATTAACAAATAAATAGTATAAATAATAGAGATTATAAAATGGTTTTAAATAAATACTGTAATAAAAGTCATAATTCTGACTTTATCAAGAGGCACTACTGCCTCAACAAATATATACTGATAAATGTAAATTTATTGCATAAATGGACTCAGAGATAAGAATCAGAAGATAATATTCACATGAAAGGAACTTTTTAAAAACTTCAACATCACTTTAAATAATAGTTTGGAATAATAGAGAAATAGAAGTAGCATAATATACACCTGCAATCTCAAACAATGTAGGTAGAGTTACTTGGTAGATGGAAGGAGCCATCTTTAAAAGGAGAAGAAAGCAATCACAGGAGGCAAAGGAAGGGCAGGACCTTGTGTGGGAGAGGGAAGGAGAAGAGAAAAGGGAAACATAATCAGGTATGTGGAGGGAGAGAGAGGAAAGAAACCCTAAAGGCCAGCAGAATGAATGGAAACCTTGCAACCTTAGAGAGTGGGAGGTGGGGGAACCCTCTAGAATATACCAGAGTCCTGCAAGGTGAAAGATGCTCAGAACCCAAAGTGAGGGACCTTAGGTGAAATAACCAACAGAGGGAAGAGGGAACTTGTAGAGTCCATCTCCACTAAAAAAAAGACAGGTCATCAAGTGGAGGGATAGGGTTGCTAGCCCACAGACAAAAACTCTGACTCAGAATTGTTCCTGTCTTAAAGAACCTAGGGGACAAAAATGTAGAAGAACCTGAGGGAGAAGAGGTCCAGTGACAGGCCTAAATTGGGATCCAGCTCAAGGGGTGGCTCCAAGGCTTGACACTATTACTGATGCTATGGTGAGCTTACAGAAAGGAGCCTAGCATGGCTGCCCTCCAAGAGACCCAACAAGCAGCTGAAAGAGTCAGATGTAGATAATTACACTCAACCAACGGACAGAAGCCAGGACCCCTGTGGTTGAATCAGGGAACTGCTGGAAGAAGCTGAGGAGGAGGGCAACCCCATAGGAAGACCAGCAGTCTCAACTAACCTGGACCCCTGAGATCTTTCAGACCCTAAGCCACCAACCAGGCAGCATACATGAGCTGGTCTGAGGCTCCAGACACATATATAGCAGAGGGCTGCCTGGTCTGGCCTCAGTGGGAGAAGATGTATGTAACCCTAAAGAGACTTGAGGCCCCAGGGAGTGAAGAGGCCTGGTGCAGGAGTGGTGGGGACATCTTCTTGGAGATGGGGGAGGAGGAATGAGATGAGGAACTGTGGGAATATGGACCTGGTGGGTGGGTAACTACTGGACTGTAAAATTGTAAAAGTAATTTAAAAAAGCTGAAATCTAATTGAGGAGCAGACACATGATATGTTAGGGAAGGTTCTGACAGAATGAATATGAGATATGAGGTAGGATATGCCAAACTCTCACAAAGAGACAGGAATGAGAGGAGACTTGTGTAAGCAGCTCTGAGAGAGAGAGAGAGAGAGAGAGAGAGAGAGAGAGAGAGAGAGAGAGAGAGAGAGAGAGAGGTAGAGAGCTGCAGTGTATCATACTACACTGGTTCCCACCTTCCACTATCCCGAAAGTGAGTGCTCTCTTGAGATAAGTCCTGAATTGGCTACACTTGCTGTCTCTGGCTGTTTCCGCATCGTGTGACCTATCTGCTGTTCCCATGTGGCCTGCAGGGGTTGGCGGGCACAAGGTATTTAGGTCCGTGGGCATATCCCAGGACCACCACCAGAGGAGATGGAGAGGTAGAGGAGGAGAGCTAGCATGTAACATCAAGAAGTAAGCATGCAAAAAAGGTCTTGAATAAACTGCTTAAGGAAGACCCGTGGTCGTGTCCTTTCTTGCTAGTCAAGAGGGCCACGGCAGTCTGGTGGCCCGCACGGGGAAGTCCTCTCCTGTGGACGGCTCAGAACCTTTTGCAGTCAGGGTAGCCGGCTGGTAAGTTCCAGGTACGTTGGAACTGGGCCCTTGGGAAAAGACAAGGAGAAAGCCCTCGGGGAAACGAGACCAAGAATGTCCCCAGGTAATTTGGGCAATAAGGTCTCCAGTTTGGAGTGAGTTAAGGATTAAGGTTTTCGCAGTGTGCAGAACGAGAAAGTGGTTAGAGAACTTAATTTAGATGTTTGTTTGAAAAGTGAAAGTATGGGTGTGTAAGAATCTCGCCTAATTTTTACCGCTCTTCAGGAGTTCCTTCAGTCCAAGGGGCTGAAGAAATCTACAATCGAGACTTTTATCAAGGAGGTAGAAAAGCTAACCATGAGAGGATTCCTGGTGTTGTTGGTGACACTCAGCCTGGGGTGGAATCCTGCACCAGCAGAGCTGAGATGGGGGATCCTATCCATGTTTCCAAGACCCATGCCAATACGTTATGATACAAAAGTGTTGTCTCGCATTTTTAGTAAAGGCGGTATACGTCTGGTATGGAAGCTAGTCAGAAACTGCCTAGACTATAAGCGGTGCTGCAAGGCAGTTAAGGAAAGGCAAACAATATTGAAACAAGTGAAGGAACAGAGGTCAGTGAAGTCAGAATGCGGAGATGAGGAGGAAGAGGAGAGCAGTGAGGATGATGAGGAACTAGAAATGCTAGTGAAGAAAATGGAGGAGGTAAAAGTGAGAAAGAAGAAGGAGGAAACACCTGAAATGGCGGCTGGGCTCCAACGCAACTACACCACCGCCCTATAACCCGGTGGAGAGCTGGGGCAGTGGGGGAGCCACATGTAGCACGTCTTTTTGCCTAAATATTTGGAAGGAAGTTAGAAGAGAGCTTTGCCACCCAGTTTTTCAAGATTTACAAGGACAAAGATACTACGAGCCCCTGGAATTCAAAACTACCTATGGGCTCACAGCTTCTTTCACTATAGCACAGGTGGAAGCTTGATTTAGATTGGAGAGCATTCCTCATAACAAGCAGCTGCAAATCAAGCCACGGGCAACCCAGCCTGGGATAGAGAGGTTTGCCAATTAGCAAACTGGCTACCCATTGCAGGTTTTTGAGCAGGTTAATCAGATTAGGTTTACCAAACAGCAAACAGGCTATCCCTTGCAGGTTTTTGAGCAGGTGAATCAGATTGCTATTAAGGCATAGAAAGCTCTCCCGAATAAAGGGGAGGTATCAGGCAACCTAACAAAGATTATTCAAGGCCCCATGGAACCCTTTTCAGATTTTGTAGCTAAGATGGTGGAGGCTGCTAGAAAGATTTTTGGGGATCATGATCAAGTGATGCCCTTAATCAAACAGCTAGTTTATGAGCAATGTACTAAAGAATGTAGAGCTGCTATTACCCCATATAAGAATAAAGAAGTAGAAGCTTGGATGAAAGTCTGCAGAGAGCTTGGGGGCCCCTTAACTAATGCAGGCCTAGCTAAAGTTGTTATGCAAGTGGCTCGCATGAAAAATGGAAGTCCTGGGACGTGCTTCAGATGTGGCAAGATGGGCCACCTTAGAAGGCAATGCCCCGAAAAAGGAAGTATGAGAGGAGGAAGTGGGCCTCAAGTTAAGCAACCAAGGCTATGCCCAAAGTGTAGAAAGGGGAATCATTGGGCGAATGAGTGCAGATCAGTAAGAGACATTAATAGACAGCTAATTAATCAATCTATGGGTAGTGCTCAGCCAAAAAATGGGCAACGGGGCCCACAATCCCAGGGCCTGAAAATATATGGGGCAGTTGAAGATCAGACAAAAGAGAGTCAGGAAGAGAGGTGGCCTACTCTGCGCTATCCTAGGAGCCGCTGAGAGCCACTGTAGGCGCGGCAGGACTAGACCACCATGCCACCACCAGACTCGTATTGACTCCCCAAATGGGGACCCAGTTACTTAACACAGATTTTAAGGGTCCCCTAGAGCCAGATACTGTAAGACTCTTGATAGGACGCTCTTCATCTGCCCTCAGAGGACTTATAGTCCATCCAGGTATAATTGATCCAGATTATGAAG
>JADRCC010385260.1:8933-20877 GCA_019843855.1 Hylomyscus alleni
GAGGAGGGAGGGGGCTTTGATGTGGATATAAAATGAATAAATAAATTAATGGAGAAAAAAGACAGATAACACCAGTCTCTTCAAAGAGGAAAAGTCAGATTCCCAGGAAAGTAAACCTTAACTTCTTCAATGCCCTAGCCCCAGCCTCAGACTGGACCTTGCCAAATCTGCCCCTAGGCAAGGACACAAAACCAGCATTCCATTCCCTTATCCTTTCATCGGAGCATAGTCTCAAAGGACAATATGATATTACAGAAACACCCACACGTCCAAGTTCATTCTATTCACAATGAAGCTAGGAAAAGGAAACCAATCTAGATGTCTATCAGCTGGTGAATGAATAATGAAAATAATGTGGTTCATATATGCAATGGAATTTTATTCTACTCTAATAGAAACTGAAATGGGCAGAGAAATGGGTGAAAATGGAAAAATTATACTAAAAGAGGTAACTCAGGCTTAGAAGGACAAACACCACATATTCTCTCTCATATGCAGATCCTAACTTTGATGCTTTATGTCTTTTTAACACAGGGGAGTACCTGTGGAGCCCAGAAAACTAAGAAGGGGGCATGGGAGGTGGGTCCCTTAAAGGACAGAAATAGTAAAATAGATAAAAAAGGAAAGTAACCAGGAGAACTGCTGGCACACAATGGATTAAGTAGGGAGGGAAGCAGAAGCAAACAGACTGGGAAGCAGAGGATGCAGGAATGGAAGAGATGGGGACCAGAGATGGGGAGGATTAACCAGAGCATAAAGAAGCCATATGGAGGTCTGCTAACCTGTAACCCAAATAAAATATACAGAAGAAGATTGAAGGGCATTACCCTGAATGGCTGGATGGTGTTGCATTTAGAAGCAGTAAGTTATTGAACATAGTCTACAGTTGCCAATATGAGACACTTTCACAAGAGTTGGTCAGGAGGTCTCAGAAGTCCCACAAATAATACAAGCTTCTGTGACTCTCCTTGATTCCCCACCTGAACTAGAGTGTAGAGAGCTGCGGTGTGCCACGCCTTGAGATGGCGCTGGTTCCCGCCTTCCACTATCCCGAAAGTGAGTGCTCTCTTGAGATAAGTCCTGAATTGGCTACACTTGCTGTCTCTGGCCGCTTCCGCATTGTGTGACCTATCTGCTGTTCCCACGTGGCCTGCAGGGGTTGGCAGGCACAAGGTATTTAGGTCTGTGGGCATATCCCAGGACCACCACCAGAGAGAACCACCAGACACCACCATCAGACACCACCAGAGAACCACCAGAGAAGTAGAGGAGAGCTAGCATGTAACATCAAGGGGCTAGCCAGAATAAGCTTGTAACATCAAGAAGCTAGCTAGCTAGAAGAAGTGTAGAAGAATGTAAGCATGTATAAAAGGACCTGAATAAACTGCTTAAGGAAGACCCGTGGTCGTGTCTTTTCTTGCTGGTCAAGAGGGCCCCGACACTAGAGAGTAAGACTATATTTGCAGATGACACTATACACCTTGGATGCAAGGTAGAGAAAAAGCAAGCTGGAACCAAACTGAAAGCATCCTCTCTAATGGCTAGCTAGCATTCAAGGCTCCAGATCCTTCATGCTAGCTAGTGGTCAAAGCTCCAGAGGGTATAATGGGGGTTTGCTGGGGGAAAAAGGCATCATTAGCCCTTCCCAAGTTGAGAACCATCTGAATCAGAAGGTCAGCCTTCCATGCAAGATGTGCTCTCCTGTTACAATAGTGCTTGGCTGTCATAGGCATAAGCAACTGCCCTCTGATTGAATGTGGCAATCACCCTGGCCTGGGGAGATGCTAGGCCTAAGTGGAGAATCTATTACTGTTGTTTAACTAAACTACACAGCTTTTCTTTTTGAGGTCATTTTCAGTTAGATCAAAGGAAAGCCTAGTAAGTATTAGTCCTACCCTGCAAACATGTCTTCAGATGATTTCTTCCTTCCACAGACATCAGCTGCCACTTAAAATAAACCAACAATTAGGTTGAAAAATACAAGTGTGAATGAAGCAAGCTGATATCCTCTAAGATGTCCAATTTATCTCCAGGGCATTTACTCTTAAGAAGGCTATACTGAGGTAGTACAGAAGTAGCAAAATTTCCAAAGTGCCAATATTCTTCAGAAACTGGGTCTGGTGTGGATGTAAATTCTCAGTTGCTTCCTGGGGTTGGGTTTGAATTGTTCTGTTGAAATGAAAGTAAAAGGCTGTAATTATCTGGAATGGATATCTCAGTTAAACAAAGCTCTTAATTGGCTGTTTGGGCATGAGCAAAATATATTGGAATATAAGTCTCTCTCTGTCTCTGTTTCTCTGTGTGTTTGAGTATGTGTGCATGCGAACACACTTGTACATATGCACACATGTATGTGTGTGTATGTGTATGTTTTCATACACATAAGAAAAAAAGAAACCTGCTCTGGCCTTGAAAGCTGGGATTTCCTTTAAGTGGATATCTAAGATAGCTTTGGTTTAAAAACAAACAAACAAAAAAGAGAAAAAACAATCAAACAAAAAATCCCCACAGGCTTTCAATAATTTAAAAAGCAAGAACTCCAAAGGTCAGGGAAGTTCATGCCGTAAAAGAGAACCTTAGAGGTTCAGACCTCCCTTTCCACGCCTGGTCAGGATGTGCAAGTTCACCATGAATGAAATCACTGTGGCTGATGGAAGGAAGGCTCGTGTATTCCTTTTAGCTAGAGGAAAAACAGTTTTCATTGATGTACTCAACCCCTGTTCTCTCTGAATCACCAAACCTCTGTCAGGCTGCACCTGTCAGCACAGTGAACATCGAATGGAGGTGCTTGAGTTACAAATGCATTTCGTGGAGACTGGGTGAAGGTGTTTCTTGCAAGGTAAGAGGACTTGAGTTCAAAGCCCCTGAGGCCACACAGAATCTGGGTACAGTGTCAAATGCCTGCAACACAAGCACTTGGTAGCCAAGGCAGGTGGGTTCTGAGATCTCACTGGCCAGCCACTCCAGCCAAATGCTAATCTTTAGCTTCAGTAAGAGATCCTGTCTCAAAAGGATTTTCTCCTTGTTTGTTTTATAAAAAGAAAGAAAGAAAGGGCTGGAGTAGGGCTGGTAGGACGGTAAGGAGGATCTGAGTGGAATTGGGGGAGGGGAAACTGGGAAACCACTTCTAAGCTCTTTGCCAGCAGATCTGGGCTAGAGAGAACCCAGTCCAGCCAATCTCTCTGGGCTGAGCAGGATGATGAGTGTCGCAGCTCAGAGCTCCTGCCATCCAGAGAATAACCACCCCAAGCCGGAAGTCTGTCAAAGCAGGAACTCCTTTTATTGTATCGATCTTTTTCTTTATAAAGGGCTGAGAGGGGAGGTGGAGTTTTTTGCTGAGGTGAGATGACTTAGGGGGAGGGGAAAGGTGACGTAGGGTATGGGGTGACTGACAGAGCCAATGAAGTTACTCTACATCAGCAGTAGCTAGGCAAAGGCAGGCTTAAGCAGGTCGTGCTAAGTCACTCCAGTAAGGAAGTGACTGAGACAGTTTACAAAACTCGACCCAGGCTTGGGTTTGTCCTCAAGGCCCAAACCAGGACCAAATAGGGCCCAACAAACCACGATCAGAATATCTTGTATGAAAAACAGTTTTTCAATACAAAAATTAAAATGGAGAAGTAATCAAGTAAATATTTTTGAACTCAGCTCTGGCCTTGACCTAGACCCTCACAAATGAGCATACCTGCACATACATGCACACACCACACACACAAAGACAAGTACATTTAACATGGAATTACATTCCAGACGTTGCCCCCTCCCAGTTTCCCCTCCCACAGTTCTTCATCCCATTTCCTCTCCTCTCCACCTCTGAGAGGGTGCTCCCCCATATCCCCCACCCTGGGGCATCACATTTCTGCAGGATTAGGTGCATCCTCTCCCACTGAAGCCAGACAAGGCAACCCTCTGCTCCATATATGCCAGGGGCCTCAATCCAGCCCATGTATGTTCTTTGGTTGGTGGCTTAGACTCTGGAAGCTCTTAGGTGTCCAGATTAGTTGATACTGTTGTTCTTCCAATGGGGTTGCCATCCCCTTCAGCTCCTTCAGTCTTTCCCCTAACTCTTCCATAAGGAGTCCCTGGCCTCAGTCCAATGGTTGGCTGTAAAGATCTGCATCTGTCTCAGCCAGCAGATGGTAGGGCATCTCAGAGGAAAGCCATGCTAGACACCTGGCTGTAAGCACAGCATAGGATCAGTAATAGTGTCAGATTTGGTGTCCACACATGAGATGAATCCCAATTTGGATAGCCTTCTCTGCTCCACTTTTGTCCCTGAAGTTCTTTTAATCAGGAACAGTTCTGGAACAGAAATTATGATGGTAGGTTGGTAACCCCGCCCCTCCACTTGGAGACCTGTCTATCTACTGGAGGTGGTCTCTTAAGGTTGCCTTTCCCCATTGTTAGGCATTTTAAGATTGGATTATTTGTATTTTGCTATTGAAGATTTTTTCTGGCTATTAATTTCTTCTCATATGTATAGTTTGAAACTATTTCCGTTATTAAGAAGGTTATTTCTTCACTTTGCTCATAGTTTTCTGTGTAGGAGATTTTTAATTTGTTGTAATACCATTTGTTCATTTTTGACTTTGTTTCCTGTGTTTTTAAGATCCAAACAAATTATTCTTGCCTATTTCAGCATCTGCAAATTCCTAATATTTTTGGCTTATGCCTACAACCTCTTAACGCAAAATTAGGTATGGATGTCAGTTTTTATTATCTGCCTTATTGTTTCTGTTTTCAAAAAATTCAAAGCAGGCAATAGTTTACTGCATCCTCGAATCTTTTAGTTACTACCAAATTTACCACGAGATGGCGCCCTAACTGCAGTTTTGCGTTAAGTCCATAGTTGGTGTATTACCACTATGTCACCACAAGAGGGCGATATACACCCAAAGTTGGATATAAATCTGCAGTTGGCATAGTTTTCCTTTTGTTGTTGTTTGTGGTGAGGGGCTAAGGATGGCACTGTAGGAATACCTAAAAGGACAGTGCACTATCTCCCACACCTGATCAACTAGCCTTGCCTAAAACACTCTGTAGACGTAACTTATACCCATTTGACTGGAGCGTCTGTTTGTTTCAATTTGGGGCCGGGGGATGGGGTAGGTGAGAGCCTATTGGAAAGGTCAATTTCTAACAGGTGTTGAGATCTCCATCTATAAGCGTTCGTGGTCTATTTCGTCTTGCGTTTCTATCATTGTGTCATGAAAAAGCTCCTGGTTCTCAGGAAAGTTAGAGAGCTTAGAGTAAAAGAAGCCTTCCAATAAATACAGAAGCACATTAGACACTGGTCAAGGAAAGGGCCGTGTTTGTTTAGATTCCATACAGGGAGATTTTCAGTTCTTGGAATATGAGCTCCTGAAAAGGTGTGTGGGGCACAAGATATCTCAAGATCAAGTTCTCAGCACAAAGGAGATGGATTTGCCTGCTGAGGGACAGAGAGCAAGCAACAAGAGACAAACCCAGGAGCTCCATGTACCTTCCAGTCCATGCCCGCACCAGCTAGCAAGCCTAGCAGCCTTGGGTTCTGCCCCTCCCAGTTGGAGCTCCATCTTCCCTTCAGTCCATACCTTCACCAGGGGTGGTTATGGAGCAGTGCACCTCCCCCTACTCCACAGCTCTGCCTGCATCCCAAGAGGCCTACTCCAATGTGGGGCATTCATGCCAACAAACATCAGAGACAAGTAGATGGTGAAAGACAAGCATAAGAACATAATCAACAGAAAACTTTGGCCTCACAACTGGCAGAGCATCCAGGACAGGATCCTCTCAACCTCCGTTCACACCTAGGAGAGACAACAGATCCACAGCCCTCGCTGCACTTTTCTGACAAGTGGAGATCCTGTCTACAGAGTGTGCACTGACCCCAGGACTCAGGACGGACAACTGATCCAAAGCCATCTGCAACAGGGTTTTACCAGAGGAGAGCTGATCTCCCAGAAGTGCTGACACAGGCTTACAGACCCACAGGCGGAACAAGCTCTAGTCAGAGACAGCAAGAACATCTAACAACAGAGATCAACAGATGGCAAAAGGCAAACACAAGAATCCTACCAACAGAAACCAAGATGACTTGACTTCATCAGAACCTAGTACTCCCACCAGAGCAAACCCTGGATATCCCAAAACACTGGAAAAGCAAGACTTGGATCTAAAATCATATCTCACAATGGTGCAAGAGGATTTTAAGAACATGAATAACTCCCTTAAAGAAATACAGGAGAACACAGGTAAAGAAGTACAATCCTTTAAAGAGGAAACAAAAAAAATCCCTTAAAGAATTACAGGAGATCACGAGTAAACAAATAGAAGCACTTAAAGAGGAAACACAAAAATCCCTTAAGGAATTACAGGAAAGCACAAACAAACAGGTGAAGAACCATCTAGGACCTAAAAATGGAAGTAGAAACCGATAAGAAATCACAAAGAGAGACAACTCTAGAGATACAAAACCTAGGAAAGAAATCAGGAATCATAGATGCAAGCATCACTATCACAATACAAGAGATAGAAGAGAGAATCTCAGGGGCAGAAGACGCCATAGACAACATTGACACAACAGTCAAAGAAAATGCAAAAAGCAAAAAGCTCCTAACCCAGAATATCCAGGAAATCCAGGATGCAATGAGAAGACCAAACCTAAGGATGATAGGAATAGAAGAGAGTGAAGACCTCCAACTTAAAGGGCCAGTAAATATCTTTGACAAAATTATAGAAGAAAACTTCCCTAACCTAAAGAAAGAGATGCCCAGGAACATACAAGAAGCCTACAGAACTCCAAATAGACTAGACCAGAAAAGAAATTCCTATTGCCACATAATAGTCAAAACACCAAATGCACAAAACAAAGAAAGAATACTAAAAGCAGTAAGGGAAAAAAGGTCAAGTAACATATAAAGGCAGGCCTATCAGAATTACACCAGCCTTCTCACCAGAGACTATGAAAGCTAGAAGATCCTGGGCAGATGTCATACAGACCCTAAGAGAACACAAACACCAGACGAAGCTACCATACCCAACAAAACTCTCAATTACCATAGGTGGAGAAAACAAGATATTCCATGACAAAACCAAATTCACACAATA
This sequence comes from Hylomyscus alleni, assembly GCA_019843855.1. Classification (NCBI taxonomy): domain Eukaryota; kingdom Metazoa; phylum Chordata; class Mammalia; order Rodentia; family Muridae; genus Hylomyscus; species Hylomyscus alleni. The sequence continues at coordinate 16,023 of JADRCC010385260.1, forward strand.
TATTTCCACAAATTTAGCCCTTCAAAAGGTAATAAATGGAAAACTCCATACACAAGGAATGTAACTATATCAAAAAATCAGACAAACAAAAAACAAACAAAAAACGACAAGAAATTAAGCATCTAACAACAAACCCAAAAGAAAAGAATCATACACAAATAATACCACCTCCAACAACAAAATATCAGGAACTAACAATCATTGGTCAATATATCTCAACATCAATGGGCTCACTCATAAACAAACACAGGTTAACAGACTAGATACCTAAACAGGCTCCATCATTTTGCTGCATACAAGAAATACACCTGAGCAGCAGGTACCTCAGAGTTAAAGGGCCAAAAAGGGGTTTTCCAAGCAAATGGACCCAAGAAGCGAGCTGTAGTAACCATTCTAATATCTAATAAAATAGACTTTCAACTAAAAGTTATCAAAAGAGATGGGGAAAGACATTTTATACTCATTAAAGGAAAAATCCACCAAGATGGCATCTTAGTCTTGAACGTCTATGCCCCAAATGCAAGGGCACCCACATATGTCAAAGGAACTTTACTAAAGCTCATATTATACATGGAACCCCCCACAATAATAGTGGGGTACTTTGACACCCCACTCTCACCAATGGCCAGGTCATGGAAACACAAACTAAACCGAGACACAATAAAACTAACAGATGTGATGAACCAAATGGATTTACTAGATATCTATAGAACTATTTATCCTAAAACAAAAGGATATACCTTCTTCTCAGCACCTCATGGTACCTTCTCCAAAATGGACCATATAAGTGGTCACGGATCAGGCCTCAACAGATACAAGAAGATTGAAACAATTCCTTGTATCCTATCAGATCACCATGGACTAAGACTGCTCCTCAATAACAACATAAACAATAGAATGCCCACATACACGTGGAAGCTCAACAACATACTACTTAATGATAACTTGGTCAAGGAAGAAATAAAGAAATTTAAGACTTTCTAGAGTTTAATGAAAATGAGTCACAACATACCCAAACTTATAGGACACAATGAAAGCAGTCCTAAGAGGAAAACTCATAGCCTCCAAAAAGAAACTGGAGAGAGCATACACTGGAGAGAGCATACACTAGCAGCTTGGCAGGACACTTGAAAGCTCTAGAACAAAAAGAAGCAAACATACCCAAGAGGAGTTGATGGCATGAAATGGTCAAACTCGGGGTTGAAATCAACCAAATAGGAACAAAGAATCAACAACCTAAAGCTGGTTCTTTGAGAAAATCAACAAGATAGACAAACTCTTACCTAAACTAACAAAAAGGCAGAGAGACAGTATTCAAATTAACAAAAACAGAAATGAAAAGGGAGACATAACAACAGAAACTGAGGAAATTGAAAAAAAATCATTAGGCCTTACTTCAAAAGCCTATATGCCACAATATTAGAAAATATAAACAAAATGGATGAAGTTATGGACAGATACCACATAAAAGTTAAGGCAATATTATCTAAACCATGTAAATAGCTCTAAAACTCCTAAAGAAATAGAAGCAGTCATTAAAATTCTCCCAACCAAAAAAGTCCAGGGTCAGATGGTTTTAGTACAGAATTCTACCAGACTTTTAAAGAAGAGATAAAACTAATACTCCACAAATAGAAACAGAAGGGACACCAAACTCATTCTATGAAGCCACGGTAATGTTAATACCTAAACCACACAAAGACTCAACAAAGAAAGACAACTTCAGACCAATTTCACACATGAACACAGACGCAAAAATACTCCATAAATTCTGGCAAACCAAATCCAACAACATTAAAAACATAATTCACCAAGATCAAATATGCTTCATTCCAGTGAAAAATCTACCAACACAATCCACTATATAAACAAACTGAAAGTCAAAAGTCACATGATCATTTCATTAGATGCTGAAAAAGCCTTTGACAAAATCTAACATGTCTTCTAAGTCTTGGAGAGATCAGAGACACAGGGACATATCTAAACATAATCAAAGCAATTTACAGCAAACCAACAACCAACATCAAATTAAATGAAAAGAAACTTAAAGTAATTCCATTAAAATCAAGGACAATATAAGGTTGCTCACTATCCCTCTATTTATTCAGCACAGTTCTGGAAGTTATAGCTAGAGCAACAAGACAACAGTGGGAGATCAAGGGCATACAAATATGAAAGGAAGAAACAAGGTATCACTATTTGAGGATGATATGATAGCATACATAAGTGATCTCCAAAACACTAACAGAGAACTCCTGCAACTGATAAAAACTTCAGCAAAGTGGCTGGATATAAAATTAACTCAAATCAGTAGTCTTCCTATACTCAAAGGATAAATGAGCTGAGAAAGAAATTAGAGAATCAACAACCTTCAAAATAGTCACAAATAATACAAAATATTTTGATGTAACTCTAACCATGCAAGTAAAAGATCAGTAAGACATGAACTTCAAGACCCTGAAGAAAGAAATCGAAGAAGACCTCAGAAGATGGAAAGATCTCCCATGCTCATGGATCAGTAGGTGTGGGGAGAGATAGGAGAGAGTCCCAGTGGGCCAGGAGAATAAATAGAAATCTGCAGCTCTCTGGGGTTGGGGGCAGAGGAGGTGAGAATCTCTAGGATGTCTCAGAGACCCGGGATAGCGAAGGCTCCCAGGAGTCAATGTAGGTTACCTTAACGGAGGTACCTAACAGTGGGGACATTGAACCTGAGGAGGCCACCTCATGTATAGCCAGACAGGACCCTGAGTGGAAGGATAGGAACACCAAACCTGCCCACCACGAAACTATGAAGCCGCAACAGTTATTCACCAAACTTTAGTCAGCCTTTTGTGATGATTGCCTCAAGGGCCATTAGTTACCTGAAATATACAACTTTACCCCAACCAAATATTCAAATATTTGCTAGCTTGCAGTTGTTAAGCCATAGGTGTTTCAAGCAAGCAGCCTTCCAAGTAGAGAATGACATGGAAGTGTGGGCGGGACTTCAGAAGCATCTGCTGACAGTATTCTAGATTTAAAATAAGAGTCAAGCCACAAAGACTTCCCAGACCCAAGCTTTCCAGATATGAACAGTGTTGGGTAAATGGAATGAGTTCCACATGATTTGCACATAGGAGTAGTGGTAGGGAGTTTTGAATGAGCCACATTTCAGTGAAAGTCCACTGCAGGAAGGGAAGTATACCATGAGTTCCCATTTACAGTCTACTATGCAGAGAGGACTGCAGGAGGGGTTTGAGGAATATGGGCTTTACCTTTTAGAATCCCAGTCTAGTTGTGGGATTGAGAATGGCAGAGTGCTCCTTCCTGTTATTGTGAGCCTCACTCCCGCCTCCATCTCAAGTGAGAATTTGCTCCCTCCCATTCAGGTTCCTGTTTTTCTATCATGATCAGAACTCTTGTCCTTGTGCCCCCACCCTGAGATTTTAGCGAGACTTAGCAGGTGGCTCTCCTTCAGGGACCTTAGTTTCAGCTTCCTGTGGTCCCTCTTCCAGGCTCCTAGGTTCCGGTAACCTAGAAGATCCACCACGTTCCTTCAGAGCTGACTACTTCCAAACTTGCTGTTTCTATGGTACTGTTTCTGTGTACCTTTTAAATTCTCTAATTCCTGCTTTCCCTCCACTACGATAATCATGGATAATCATTGGTGGTTTGCCTTTCTGTCTGGATCCTGACTGAGAAGGGTCTGAGGAATGGACTTCGATTAGAGCCTTGAAATTTTAATCTACACACATGCCTGATGCTTCCCCAAAGTTTTCCCCAGCCAGGCTGTAGTGCTAAAGACAGACAGTTGGGCTTAACTGACCTTGGGGATTGGTGGTAGATGCTCAGTGGGGACATAGACATCTGAGGAAGTAGAAAAGATAATCACAGGATCAACAACCATAAAAACAGACATGGTGTGTGAGCTGGAGAGATGTGTTTCTGTTTGACAGGCAAGAACACTGGGGTACCAGTTGATGTGCTCCCATCCTGGTTGGGTTCATCATAATAAGGAGGATTCTCTCAGGCTCTGTGTTCCACGGCCTCTGTGACAGTGTGAGACTTGGCTGTGAAGTTTCAGAGAAGTCATCTTTTGGTCTATAAGCATGCTGCTGGAGAGAAAGCTCGGCAGGAAGGGCATGACTGAGGCAGTGGGATACTTACTGTGCAGAGGCATGGATGGAAATGAGACAGAGGAGCTGTGGGTTTATCATTTTTTTGAAAGCTTAATTAGGTCATTGGTGAGGACAGAATATTTTTTTTTAAATCCTATCAGCTAAAGACCTATGGGATTTAATTCCCTTACTCCTGCTCTTTAGTCTTCAAATAAATGAAGCCTTTTCCTAGTTACAGAAATGATGTTGAAAAATGATTGATTGTCCTAATGAGGAAAGATAACAGCTGCCTGAATAGCAGATGTAACTTTTATAATCATTTCCTCTTCATCGCTTTTCTCCCTAATGACCCTGCCACTGATGATTGTATTTAAAGAGGAGGGTGTATGGTGGGCAGAGGTTGGCAATGATCAGGAAGCTTATGCAAAGAGGGAAGTGTTTGCTTGAATCTCTCACAATCAGATGCATTTTTCTTTGGTACTGGGTAGGAAACTTAGGACCTCACACATGCTGTATAAATGTCCTACTGCTGAGCCCTTTTGTTACATTTGAGCTAGGGTCTCACCAATTTGCTAAGGCTGACATTAACCTCACTCTGTAGCCAAAGCAGGCCTGGAATTTGTGATCTTTCTGCCTTATGTGCTGGGTAGCTGGGACTATTGATCTATACCTCCAGGCCTGGCACAGCTGCATCTTCTCTTCTCTTCTCTTTTCTCTTCTCTTCTCTTCTCTTCTCTTCTCTTCTCTTCTCTTCTCTT
>JADRCC010385274.1:0-35110 GCA_019843855.1 Hylomyscus alleni
TATCTATCTATCTATCTATCTATCTATCTATCTATCTATCTATCTTTTATGTATCTAACAGTGTATCTATATATGTAAAATTTTATCTCTCTAATCTATTATTGACATCTATTATATCTATCTATCTATCTATCTATGTATCTATCTATCTATCTGTCTGTCTATCTACTACCTTCTCTGTGGACTTTCTCATAAGTTCTCTGGAAAATGTGACCTTGAACTCTGTTACTGAGTATATAGAATAGGCCTATGGTATTTACAAATTATTGAAACTTAGGTGTTTTGTATAGGATGGCATACCTTATGAAAGTACAGTCAGCTAGCTGCTTTGTGGGCTTTTGAGTATAGCATTGATTTTCATTTATTAGAGACTAAAATGTTTGCTTTGATAGAACTTACTAGATGGGTTATTTAAATGACAGTAATGTAGTTAAGCAATAAAGAATAAGATTAACATTTTAAAGGGCTGAGAATAAAACAGCATAACTTTGGTGTGGAAATTTAAGCATAAAATATACTTTATTGTTCTCAATCATGTAAGCACGTTCTAAGAGACAGACACTAATAATACATTCCCGAGGTTAGGTTTGCATTGACCCTTTCTATGAACTAGATCAAGAAACTTACAGTCTGTGTTCGCTCTCATATATATTTGCCCTATTTATATCATCTTAAGAAACATCATGTCAGTTTTTCTACAATTTAGAAGTAACATAAATGATGAGTTTAAGATTAGGGAATATTCACTAAATGGATAAGACTGACTTTGAATTAGTTTACAGATACAGTTTTAAAAATAGGTAAAAAAAAAAAAAGTTTCCCTAATTCTATTTGATCCTACTTCCTTCATTGATTATATTATTTCCTGAATATGAATTTTATATCCATATTGCTTTGTTTTCATTAGTGGGGGAACTTAACAGTTAAAAAAAATCTAATTAGTACATCTAAGAGAAATCATTTTTTCTTCAGTAATTCTAGGTGTAGTGGTTTGTTATATATGTATATGTGTGGTCTTTCCATTAGAGTATATTCATGATCTTTCCCTTTCAAATAAATCTAAAAATATAAAAAGAAAAACAAGTGCTATAATTGAGGATGGATAACAATTCACATATGTAACAACACTCCTGACTACAGTGACCCGTGGACTCATTACTCCTTCTCACACATCAGTTCAGACATCGAAGCTGAAATGCAATGTTAAATGGAGATCAAGCCAGAATACAGAAAAAAGAAGCTGCCCTATCTAAATATATAATCTCTTAATTGCTGCTATACTAAAGAGTTTACAACTAATGTGAGTGATGAAAATAACAAAGAGAAGATATATTTTAATGAGACTGGCTCTATACTGTGAATTTTGAATATTAAGTTCTGTTCAATTATTACTCAATATTACATTATACATTAGCTTATCTTTTGATTTGCTAAGATTTAAATACTTTCTTTGTTAACTAAAAAAAATATCTTAACATTTAATCAAAGCAAATTATAAAATTCTTGCCAAATTCAATGGAATCACCTAGGTTTTTTTTTTTATACACTTAATGGAATGAAACTTGAGTTTTGTTACCATTGACATTTAAAGCACACATCTGTATTGCATGTTGCAATCTGCTCCAAGAAACATCTGGCTAATAAACTAATTTGCATAAAATGTACTAACAATGAAATGCATCTCCACAGAAAAGGTTCTAGGCTTTTTCTTTCGCTTTTTCTTTTCTTTCTTTCTTTCATTTTTTTTTTTACATCTTGTCACACAATACCTATACATACTATGCATATTCATGTCTATTATTTAAGTTGGAATGATGAATACTGTAACAAACACCAAGTAGAATGTATTTTGCTGGTTTATACTGCCCTCTTTAGGCAACATAAAGAAGCTCAAAGAAAGATAGTTTAAAAACAATATGATGCTTATAAAAACCTTCCTTAGCTACCAAATCTTAGCCTTGCAATTCTTTTTAGAAGCTCTCCAAGCTGATGTGCACATGTGAAGTGTCTCTTTGATTTCCGTTGCTGGACAGGTGCTCATAGCATACTACTGAGATTTTAAATCCAATAGAATTGGTTTACAACTTTTTTTTTTTTTTTTAGAATACAAGTATGAACATTTAAATTGTCTTAACACAGTACACTGCGTTGCAATATACTAATGGTATATTATGCATACATAATTGATTGTACACACAATAGGAATCCTGTAGGATAGGAATTAGTAACAACACAAAAACAATGTACTTTGAAGGTAATTAAATCAAAGACCAAAATATGTTGGATATTCATTTGAAATCATGAGCAAAATCATATTTATAAGAGCTATAAATGGTTGAATGTTCTGGTTAAAAATTGAAGGTCTGCTGGTGGACCAGAATTCTTTTCTTCCACGATTCTTCTATTTTTACTTTCACAGCAAGAAAATCAGCACATCTCATTCTTTCCCTTTGCTCATAACTAACCTGCCTCTGAACTGTTGGATACTCCTGAGTGCCCACTAGTAACAGATGGTGTGGAGGACCGTGGAGATCCCGGAGCTATGCCTGTGTCATCTGCTTCCAGGACACCATCAGCATCCTTTTCATTAACATCTGGAAAACTGAAATCTGTGGAAGTCTCATTATCATTAAGGCTATCTGAGGTGCCTTGCCCTGAACCACTCTCTTCATCACTTGTCAAAACTGCCCATGCTTTAGATCCTGGGGTGTGAGGAAGGACAGCGCTACCCGTCTGGATGGCATGGTCCTCTTTTCCATCCTTGTGCTTCTGGGGTAGCATACTTGGTGATGGTGATTTATCAGGACTTTTATCCACCCTAGTTACACCTGTGCCTCCATTTTCTTCTTCTGTATTCTCAAATGGTAAATGTGAAATTGGGTCACTCTGATCCACAAGACTGCTCTCCTGAGTGTCTGTGTCATTCATTACCTTTTCCTGGGATTCTCTATAGGGCGAGCATGACATACACGTATTCACAGTAAAGCGATCACTATCTATGTCATAATCATCATCATCATAGTCATCACCATCTTCACCACCTCCCACTAAATCGGCATCAGCTCTGGCACTATGAGTCGGCTTAGAAGTAGCTTTAGAAGGAAGAAGCAACTTGGCTGTGGTCACAGAATCATCTCTGTTGGGAGAAATCGTTGTCATAGAAATGGACCCACTTCCTAATGGAACAGAATGATCAGTAGATATAAGTACATCAGAAACAATCGTTGGGAGACCAGTATGTACCTTATCAGGAATGGAAATTTCAGTGTGTGTGAAAATTTCCTCAGAATATACAAGCTTGTTTATAAGTGTATTTTGTGGTTCATCAATTGATAAAACAGGAGTGGCAAATGCATGCCTCCTTGTTGGAGGATAGGCCTGGCTAATGTCCAGATGTGCAGTTTGAAAAAGCTCATCATTACTGAACAAAGATGGCAGCACTTGCTGGGGACTTTTGCTCTTAAGCAAACCATGTTCAAAATATTTCTCACTCGAGTGAGGAACTGTTAAGCCTTGAAGTGGAGTGGAGTGCACCTTAGAAGGTGATATATCGAGAACAGGTATGGATGTAAAGTGCAGCGTGCTTTCGCTTGAAGTAGACTCTAATGCCATGGGATGAGACACGAAAGAGCTACTTCGTTCAACCTGGGGCGTTCCAGCCAGAATTGGGTCACTAGGCACAGATGGAAGAGCAGTTTTAAGCAAAGTGTCAACATCAGAAGCCTGAAAGGAAGGTTGCAGCAACACTTCAGTATTAAGAGGAGATGCGGCCTCATAGAGCAAGGGCTGTGTTGAAGGAAGTAATACTTCATTAGAAGCAGTGTCAGAGAACGCTGGCTCTGAGTCTGTGCTAAGCCCCGGTTTAAGCCAAGTATCACCAGATGCTTGAGATGCAGTGTGTGTAGGTTGAACTGGGAAGATAATTTCTGGAATGTGACTAATCTCCTGATCAAAAACCTTAGTTGTGGGATAAGCAAGAGACTCTGGAAACAAGCTCTTTATGCTAGATATAGAAAAAGAGGTTCCTTTTAGAGATTCACTCCACTTATTTACAACATCTGACATCTTTGGCACGACTGTGCTTTTAGAAGGGTATGCCATGTCACTGAAAGAAGACATTTTCAGTTCAGTCTCATATCCATACATCGTTTCACTTTTAGAAAACGGCTTAATATCATCACCAAACACAGATGTTGTATATGTAAATTCAGCTATGGAAACAGGTGAAGAAATGTTAAGAGTTCTCAGCCCATCTGTGTCAAGTAAAAGCAATTCACTATCAGAGGAGGCTCCAGACCACTCCCCATCACCAGAGAGGGCTGGAGGTGGCTGCAGTAATGATGCAGTTGGAGTAATAAACGAGGACTCAGGCATTGATATATGGCTAGGATTGATAAAGAAGGACCCCTGATCAGATACATCGACAGAATCATGCACAGGTATTGCAGAACTGTAAGAAGCAGGGAGCACGTGATGGGAGCCCTCAACGACATAAGAAGGTTCAGGCCCTGAAGAATAGGCATGCATAACAACATCACTGCTGGGTGATTCAATTTGAGAAACCACAGACGTTTTATAAAGCACAGCAGACTCACTACCAAATTCCAGTGTGTCCGAAGCAGCATGAGTAGTGGCCTGATGCGACACCGCATCAGAATACTGAACAAGGCTGGGTTCTAACAGCAAGTCATCCCCAGCCACCAGCAGAGAAGCATGCAAAGACAGTGCATCCCTCTCAGCAGCTGAAGTAACTCGCGGAAGGGTTTGAGAGACCGTATGCAGATGGTGTAACAATTCACTACTGAAGGAAGCAGAGGAAAATGGGAGCAGAGGTGCGTCATCATAGGAAGACAGGATGGATTCAAACGACACACCGACACTGGGGAATACAGGCGTAGCATGCAAGGCCGAATCACTACTTGAAGCAGCAGGGGTAGTGTTGAGGGTCTGATTGTCAAGCAACAAAGGGGTGACTAGAGGAAAGACTTCACTACTGTAGGAAGGTTGAAGAGGTGTCTCACCATTGTACACTGGTTGAGTTGTCTGCGAATGGAGGATGTTGACAGTAGGAGCCAAATCAAGTGGTCTGGAGGAGGGAGTGAAAGCCTGTGGTGTTACTTCGGTTGGGAGGTAGGCAAAGGTCGAATAATGTGGCATTTCCACGTCTGTGACTGAAGGACCCTGTGACGTGGTAGCATCTGGAGAAAACGACTCCGTTCTCTCCCCCGAGTCATCAATTTGTATGTCCGTGGAGTTCACCTGGAGAAAGCTCTCTCGGCCAGATCCAGTCTCAGACTGTGTTGTTAGGTCTGTGGAGCCAGGAAACCATATACTCCCTTCGAGAGAGGGATCCTTTAGTGATTCTTCCGAACCTGATGGAGATGAATCCTCTGGGGCATTTCTTGTAGATCCTGGCTTAAGGACGTCATACGTGATTACCTTGGGCATGTCTGAAGAAGTTATGTATCCATGGGATATATTATCTAAGGAAAAGGGGACGGTGGAGGCTGCAGGGCTGGAGCCTGAAGAATCATCAGCTCCCGTATCGAGCTTGAAATCAGTCAGTAAGTTTTCTTCCTCACTGATGTCAGCCGACACCTCTTTGTACTCCGTTATGGAAACCATATTTAAGGATTCTGCAGTCCCAGACAAGTTCATCTGTGGGAAGACAAAGAGAGTTTTAGAGCCACTGTTTAAGGAGGCTGAAGTGCCTTCCACACTGTGTGGTGGCAGGTTAGTTCCAGTGTGAGAAGGCAAGGACACTTCTCTTTCTGAATCTAATTCAGCAGCTTGTTGGGAAGTAGAATTCAGGGATGTGTTGGGAACATCACTCTTTCCGGAGAATTCAGATCCTCTTGTTGGAGATCGGTTAGTCTTGGCTTCATTATATTTAGTTCCCATGTGATTATAGTGAGTCGTGGTAGAAACCTGGGGTTCCTTTTTCCTTATTTGGTTTGTGACACTGTCTCTACCGGGATTCAAGCCAGTGTCTTCTTCATTGTCTTTTCCATATTCTTCCTCCTGTAGGAGGCAAACAAAATTTAGAGAAGAATAAAGAAATTAGAGAAAAACAAAGTATAAATATCATATACAGTATTATACTATGAGTTTTCACTTGTGTGACCTTGACTTTTGACCCTCTTAGGACACCATCCTCTATTCTATTCCATTCTATTCCATTCTATTCCATTCTATTCCATTCTATTCTACTCTACTCTACTCTACTCTACTCTACTCTACTCTACTCTACTCTATCCTATCCTACTTTATTTGTACTATATATCTATTCAACAGGCATATATCCTATTAATTTTATTTTATACTCACTATGGAAAGTTATTGAACTAAATGAAGTTACTTCAGTTATAACTGCCTACATTTTAATACTACATAATAAGGAACCAAAGGAATACTACAAACATATTTAAAATAATATCACAAAAATATTTGCTTCATAATCTGAGCCAGTTTTTCTGAGAATCCATATTCAGCTTAATGAAATATAATTTCTATCTTATTCCTCAATATTAAAAATCTAAGAACCTGTCTAACTCTCTGATGTCACTCCACACTAACCCCCAACAAGAAGCATGGTTCACACCTTCCGTCTCCTGTTCTTTGTCTCATTCTCAGCAGATGCCAGTCTTGTTCATTTGCCAGGAAAAACAGAAGCCAACCCACAAGAATCACATATGATCCTAACATTGAAAACACTGCCCAACTAAGTCATGACTACCCCTCGTTTCCTATTGTCTCTAAGCACTTGTTAGCTTTTCCTTCAAAAGCTCATTTCTATATTTGTATAGAGGCCTACTTTCAAGGGTCTCCTTACAACCTGAACATAGTCGAGCAGTCTGCACTTTCTCAAATCCCGATTATTCTAACAAGATTAAGTGAATCTTCTCTTCTATTGAAAATGAACATAGAAGATATTTAATTTAATCTCAGTTATCATTTAACCTTTCTTCCCCTTTCTAAAGTGAATCTCCTCAAAGATATGTCAGGTATTATTATATATTATTTCTGTGAGCCCCAACACTAATATATATCTTTGCTTATGTTCCACACTAACACACTTTATCATACCCTCTGTAAACCATGTAGATTTCCATAACAATTTTATGACAGCCCTGTGGATACCATCTGTTTTCCTATTGCTTATGTTGAGGCAAAAGCTATACACCAGCATAGACAAAGATCCTAAAGTTTAATCCTAAATTATAATCCTAGATTATAAATCCTATGAAGACACCTCTTGGAATCTGAGGGAGATGATCGAATATTCTCTATGCTTTGCTGGATTTCGTTAGTATCTTGTGTCACCATTTCAAGAGTATATCATTTATGATCTATGATTAATATATGTATTATATGGCTACAAACATTTTAACAGATACCCTCTCCTGTAAGTACTTGCACAATTGCAATTTGTCATCTTTTTCCCGCATCACCACACCTGTTTTCTCAACTTTTTCTTCTTTAAATTTAAAGCTCTATTCATGTAGAAATGTTAACTTTTTCAAGAAATGTTTTCTACATGGAGCAGATCTCCTTCTTATTTCAATACTCAGGACTTAAACATCCTCTTGGGATACAATCCACCTAGTTCTCAGTTTCTTTCATTCACTCCTTTTCGAAGAATAGGATCAGAAGTTTCTAGAAAGTAAATAGTGGGTAGGTTGAACAGTATTCTCAACCCGTCTCCAAGTCACACTGTAGGGAAACACACTATTTAATGTATCTATTCTGGCCTGACCATATACTATGATAGTTAATTTCAATAGGATGCAATATTCTGACTTGTAAAATTAAACTGGCTAATCAGGTACCTGGACCTATCCTTTTAAGTCCCATGCATGTCTGAATCCTTTCCCACAGTAGTGTAAACTGTATTCTATTTTTACTTTATAAAATGATAATTCTGCTTCTTTGGCTGTTACTGCCATGGGACCCAAAAATACTACAGTTTTTCATAAATCCTCTCTCTCTTCCAGGTCACAACCTTCTTCACAAAGAAATTTTTTTAAAGTTCTACCATGCCTTCATAAAGGCCTTCTTGTCTGTGAGCTATACATTCTTTCCCTTTACTTCCTGGTTCTCCACAATTTTCGTTTCTGTAGGGCTAGGAAGTAGGAAGTACGAGAGTAAGAATATTGTCTAGGAGTCTTTCCACCTATGTTTTTATCACAGGATGGCCCTGTCCCTCTACCAAGGTCACAGTATCTGTTGGAACACAGTCAGTATACGCTCTCCCTGCCTTTCAGGTGTAGGTAGAGCAAAAGTCTCTGACTGCTGCAGGCCCAGTTGTAGAAAACTGCCTCTTCTAGACATCCATTTACCTTCTCACGCATCTTTGAATAGATTTTTTATTAAATCAACTTCAGTGAGTACACTTGACTATGACATCTGTTTCTTGTTGGATCCTGGACAGATATGTTGGGTTATTTTTCCTCTTCCTGTTGAGGAACCTTTAACTATTACATAATAGATTATAATAGATGTAATTTGAAAACATTGCAGCTTACTTCTCTACAGCTTGAGTTTGCAGTACACATAGCTGGTGACACTTAAGTAACATCCCATATATGTATATGTATATACATATACATATATACTTTAGCATCCTTAATCTTATACTGCTAGAATATATAGCCTATTCACACAAGTAAATGCTACAACTATAATGCTGTAGTTTTTTTTGTTGCTGTTGTTGTTTTTGCTGTTTTTTGTTTTTGTTTTTTTTGAGACAGGGTTTCTCTGTGTAGCACTGGCTGTCCTGGAACTTACTCTGTAGACCAGGCTGGCCTTGAACTCAGAAATCCACCTGCCTCTGCCTCCCAAGTACTGGGATTAAAGGCATGTGCCACCACTGTCCGGCTCAACGCTGTAGTTTTATATAAAAAATTGCTAGTAATTAACATTGGAAGATTTCAAATAATTTTCTAAGCATCCCCTGAGATTTCTTTAGTGTCAATATTAATTAAGAATAAAAACAAATAGGGAATTGGAATCATGGTGATTATAATGAAAAGTAATTGCAGACTGTATTTCATACACAATGAAACCCAAATATCATTTACTAAATTACTAGAGCGAGGGGCTTGCTTCAGTTTATCAGATAAAGAGTTGATTTAGCAGCACAGCAAACATTTTTTTCTTCTTTTGATTTGATTCTGCAATTTTAGTAATTTCAATTATAAAATTGATCTGTAATTTTAGGCATTATTTACAGACAAGTGAACACGAGCATGTGGCCACACACATAAAGCTCTCCCTAGATAAATTGTGTGAATACTTGTAATGTAGAATAAAATATTTGGGTAAGATAATCCATTGTAACCCATAGATATGTCAATCATTGAGGCAATCATATATGGAAAATGGTAACCTGATTTCAATCTATTATTGGATAATGCCATTAGTTATCACTTTTTCTCTGCTTCCACACAATTTGGACATATTCGCATGTCTGTCTCATCTAGAGTACCTAGTTTGAAAACACAGTTTCAGTTGTGATGACAATACATTTGGGGTTAGACTGAAATACACATTCACTCAATTATTTTCTCTCATGCCAAATATAAGATATTGTTAAAATTGGTTTATATTCTCAAATGTCTATTTACTTTGAGGACATTGTGCTAGAAATGTATGCTTTCTATATGAATAACTCAAATATCAAAAATATTCTGTTTATAACCTGGCTCATATTTATTACGAATCTATCAGTCATTGATTATTTATAAACTGTAGCAATATCAAAAGCTAGGACAATATTGCTAGGAAAAAAATTGGATGCTGCAAAGTTCCAATGTAGCTATAGTTTATAGCTACAATTATTTGTAAATTTAATTTTTTTCATCATAACTATTTTTTGTGTATTACAATCATCAAACATCTTCCAAGTTTTTCATAAATCATAAATGTGTGTGTTACATTAAAGCATAGCAATTTATCCAACAGTACAACAGAATCTAAAATCCAAGCAATAATTCTTGATAAGCTTTTATGTTTTAAAACATTTAAATATAAAAATGGCTATGATACCTTGATTATTTCTTCAGTTCCAATTAATTCAGGAAAAAGGTCCAGTTCTAAAAAGTTAAAAACAATATTGTTAACAGTTTTAATTCAACTCCTGCAGCCTCATAGGGTTTATCTTCGGGTGGAAAGAGAGAAAGTTAAAAGAAAACCGAGAAGCCACTACTGTTGAAGATATCTCCAAATAAAAGTGTCAAATTCTAGTTTCAACACTGACAAACTGGAGACAACACTACAAAGTGATGTGTGATAGCATTTGCATTGATCTCTATCTCCGCTCAAATTGTCTTTCCCAAGCCCACTCCCACTCCCAGCAAAGCTAAGAAGGAAAAAAGACAGCACAATAGAGAAAAAGTTAATAGTAAAAACTAGCCCAATTTCTTATCAGTGCATCTTCAGGGCTGACAGATCTGACTGGGACTTTCTAGACCCTTGGCTAGGATGAATTTTCTGTTCTGGTTAATTTCCTGAAGTTCTTCTGACTAAGAGCCAAGCCATTCGCTTGTGCTCATTTGAGTTGTGCTCATACTTATTTGAATACAGGATTATGCGCTGGACCAGAGGAAGAGTTTATTATCAGTAAGCTCCAGCGCAGGCTGACCGCAGGGAAATCTAGAACGATTTTACGTGCTTTCTCCAGGGAAATCGAGCTAACGGCATTTACACTATTGTAGAGAGCTCAGTAACCCACATTCATTCAAGTCTGCCTTTCATTTTCCCAACCAATTAGAATCAATGTATTTTTATTGTTGTAAAAAAAAAAAAAAAAAAAAAAAAAAGATCTGTTAGCAAATGTTAGAATAGGCTGTGAGCCCAGTGATATAGTTCAG
This sequence comes from Hylomyscus alleni, assembly GCA_019843855.1. NCBI lineage: Eukaryota > Metazoa > Chordata > Mammalia > Rodentia > Muridae > Hylomyscus > Hylomyscus alleni. The sequence continues at coordinate 10,872 of JADRCC010385274.1, forward strand.
TGGTTGAATGCTTGTTGGGAAAAGATGTTCTTGGTGTTCAGAAAGGAATCTAGCACACTGACGAATTACTGAGAGCTGGTGGCTATTTCTCAGGCTTCAGGTAAGCGTCTGGGTTATTCAGAAAGGGATAAGCACAGTAGCAATGAGGACTTGGAAGAACTCTTATAATGATGCTTTTCACATATTCAGGATTTTCTGAACCCTAAACTCCATTCGCAGTTTCTGCTCTTCTCTGTCTTGATGTTGCTTATGCCCTGTGTTTAAGTCTTTACACCCTAAGTGCATCTTTTAAAGAAATTCCCTGGCATAACTGAACGGACATTACATATTCATCTTATTTTGACTTTCCCTTCAATATAAACTATCACAAGTTCATCTCCATTATCAGAAACTCCTTGGGTATTAATAACTTATAAACTCAAAAACGTGGTCGGGCACATGAATTCTGTTTAGAAAAGAAATCACATAATGTCTGTCTACAGATGTCCTCATTTCCAAAGATTTCACCTTGATACTCTTAAAAGCTTGGCTATTCTGAAGTGACTTACCCTTGCTAGTTTTCTGTGCTATCAAAGTGAAAATCCTCACTTGAAATACTCCTAGACTTTAAATTCTCCTTATTTTACTCATGGATGAGTTGACTGTGAGTTTGGCCAATTTTTCTATGGATCAATTGTTCTGTTCTTGTTCCTATGTAATCATCTCCCCATGTCTTGTTTCCAAGCTCTTTACTCATAATGGGGCCGAGTTAAAGTCATTTGAATTCTCTCAAATGTCTTTGTAACCCTCAAGAAAACCAACATGTGGGAAGTTAATAACGTGCAATGCACTGTGGCCGAAACAGCCTTCGACTTACTCTTCTGAAAGCTACAGCTAGAGCAGAAAAGTCCATGTGTGTAGTAATCTTCAAATTCCGTCCATGAGACACTACCTGGGTTTCCCAGAAGCCCTGCCTTCTCATCTGCTTTGAACCATTTTATTTATAACAAGGGCAGACAATAATAAAATGTTTCTTAATGATGTTTGTGTTATAGTGTATATTTTCACCTGTATGAAAAAACTCAACGATTTTATACTCTTTTCAGCATGCATCAGGAGATGTTTCAGATTTTTAGGGCTGTTTACCATCATCTGACCATGGATTGTATTTGATGGAGTTGGGGTCAAGGTTAACTTCCTTTCATTTCAACATTCTCAGTGTACGTTACATTTGATAGATTTCATCTTTCACTAGTGAGCCATGTTAACTATATGGATCATGATTTCCCCCAATGTGAAATGCATGTACTAACCAATCATGTTACCCCAGAATCTGAGTGACTGCGGCTGTATGAGAGTTTGCTGTTCACTGCAACCAACAAGCCTTCTCTGAACCGCCTTAGGTTCTGGAGGGACCCGAGTGTCCTCTTGATCCCATGTTAGTCTCATGGATGGGTACCTTAGGAGCCTTTACAATGCTAGGCACAAATTCACTTTGGAAGATCTTGACTCTGGTTTCCAACTGGACTCAGGTCATTTTAATAGGAATTCTTGGGTTTCATAAATAGGACAATTCTATAAACTGTGTTTCCTTTCAAGAGTCTGAAGAAGTTGCACTTCTGAGTATGAAGGGTTAAAACCCCTACATCCAAAATAGAGATGACCAACAACAGCTCTCATATTCATCTCCCCTTGCTGATATTTTCTTCAAAAATAGTCGCTGATATTTTAATAACTGCCAGTTGACTTGGGTATTGCTGATAAATAAAATGTTTGCAAATTATATTGGTTTATAGAGTGTCCTCACTTCAGCAAAATAGGTTCTAAGAAGTCTGGTAATAAAATATGATAGCGAATTTGTGTCTGTGTCTTATTTTATTTTATTTTATTTTTTTTGTGGATACTTATAAATGCAGGTGGCAAAGGCTGTTTTGAGGCCCATGTAATCTTATGTATACTTAAAAGTAATACATTAGTAGATCATGAGGACCTTCCTATTTCATAATACAAAGAAGCAACCAGTGATGAAGTTTGACAGCAAAGTTATTTCATTGCTCGAGGATAAGCCAAGTTTCACAGTGCAAAAGGTAAAAGTAATGGAGACTCCGATTGCGTCAATGTGTAACTTAGAGGATAACGGTTCCATGACATCAGTACCATGGCATGATGCAGGAGGACCGGTGACAGATGCAGGGATACAGCAAGGTGCCCGAAGACAAATGGCAAAGCACACGGTGCATGGAGATTGAAGCCTGTGGTTTATTTTGTCATGGACTTACATTTAACACATACAGTTGTTAAAACCTTAGACACTATATGTAAAAGTGTCCTCTATACTGTATAATCTTCATCAGAGAAGAGAATTAAACGTGCTTATGTTAGTTACAATGAAATAAATATACTCGTGAATTATTCATTTGCAAAGATAATTTCCTCATGTGTCTTTTAAAAGAATACTTCTTTTCAACACTAAAAAAAGACTTTTAAATTGTTTTTCTTAATATGAATTTATGCATGTTTTTTAAGATATTGCTTAAAATCATACTTAATGGATATTAGTGTCTCTTAATATTGTTGCATTGTAGTGACAAGTAACATTAAGATGTGATAAAGTTGTAAAATTATTATCAATTTAAATGCAGAATTTAGTCACCTACTGGATTTAGAAGACTGACTTTTCCTTAGCTATTGAGTGACTACTTGAGATCCATGTAAACATGAGGGCGATTACCAGTCACCTTCTTCATTTCATTTGAACACGATCAATAAGTGATACAGCATTTAGAAAACAACTTAAATAACAACAGAATAATTCAATGGTATGTATTATCACATCACCCAGGAAAAGTAGTACCATGGAAAACAGGATGAAATGGCCCACCTAACACATTCTTACATTAGCCACACAATAACAAGATTCACTAATTAGAAAGCAAACTATTTTGCCCAACTAGAAAGTAATATCACTGTCCAGACTAAACTAAGACATGTTTACCATAATAACAACATTCAAGTTAATGTGAATTGTAAGTAAGTGAACTAAAATTCAGCCTTTAAAATCAGAGGTAGAAGTCTAAAAGAACTAGGGTTTTCTTCATAGTTAGTAAGCAAGTCCCAGGCTTGAAATAAACTGGTTCTTGATGAAGGGAGTTTTTTGATGGGTATAGTTAGGGGATAATCTACCTACTATGTTCATCAGCTTGGGTTCTTAGTAGATTATCCTGTCAAATACCACCCTATACTAAAGCGCCAATACTGTACAAAGCACTCTAGGGGACTAATACATCCATGGAGATTAAAGGGTCGTTCCAACCTAGCGTCCCATCATAGAATGTTCAACAGTGTCCAGATCCTTTGAATAAATAGAGAGTAAGTTGTAATACTCATTATTTTGTACAGATGAGAACATACTACAATGAATAGCAATATGCCAACACAGACTCATTCTAAAAACCAAGCACTCAGAGGTAGGTTTACATAGAAGACATCCTTCTGATCATATTCATATGCAATAAACATCTCAAAACGAAAAAAAGAACAAACATTTTCAAAAAGTTAGATATTGTGACATAGTTACCAGTGTAGAAAAGGAAAAAGGAAGCAATTATTTCTTATAAATTCCTTGGAATTGGCTTTATGTTCAGAGATGAGAGTGATTTAACTAAAGAAGATAGTTATGTGAACATGCCCAATATAATTCATACTAAAGTGCATCAATAAGAATAGGAGAATTTTCATGTAATGCATGCTGGTCTATTTATATACTCCTGGCCAGTTGGACAATATTATCCTGTTACTGATATTGTTTTATGGATAGACACACATGGGAGAACTTTAGGGAAAGCTGCTGTTCCCTGGAACATAATGACTCAGAATATAAGTTCCTGTGAGTCTCACTTTTGAATAAGATTTAAAACAACTCAATTTTAAAAGGAAAAAAAAACCTAAAAAAAAAGGCGATAGAAAAAATGATCATACAGAAGCCATGAGGCATAATATTAAAAACCAACAATGCCATCACAGGGACGAGTCATCAATGGGCAACAGTTTGACAGGTGTTGTAGCAATTGGTTGAGAAAGGAATGCAATGTGTTATTCAGTGGTCAATCACACAAGGTGATGAAACGTACTCATCATGTGAGCTCACACTGGATTAACAGGTTACACCCCTTGGTCAGTGAAAGAAAGGCATTCTCCCCTCTGCACATAAAACATAGTTATGTTATAACTATTCATTGACATGAAAACTTGTAAGCATTGTAATGCCTAGGATGAGAGGGATGACCAAGAACATTATGTATGTATATACACATTTATGTGACTATGTATATTGTAATGTACATCCGTATATATGTACATGCACGCACATCAACTCTAATACTTGAAAACTTTTAGTAATAAAAGCAAGGCTATGTAAATTTGTAAATTGTCACATGATGCTTATATCTTGATTTGTTTATTGCATATGTTTGAGATCAAAAGATTTTCCCTTAATGTTTTGAAAGGATGCATGCAGATAAGCATAATTAGAAACAACTCGTGTTTCAGTGAAAATAAGACTGGTTTTAACTTAAGGGAGATAAAAGCATCCCCTGGATCAAATTATAAAAAGTGGAAAATATTTACAGTAAGCTTCGAGATGCTTTATATAGACATTTGAAAATACCTGCCACGATCCTAGGATGGAGTATACTTACTACATGCTTTGGGGGCTGGAAAGAAAATAAGTACAAATGAAATTAAACCAAGTCTTATGTTTAAATCTCAAATAAGTCTCAATATTTACTCATCCATTTCCATTTAGTGATTTTTGCAAACACAAATAGATCTTGCTTTTCTTATCTTGTAAGTGTCAAAATGATGGCATTCATAAAAAACTTTATACTCATCAAAGGAAAAATCTAGCAAGATACTGGCTCAATTCTGAACATCAATGACCCAAATGTAAGAGGACTCACATTCAGAAAAGAACACTAAAACTTAAAAACCACACATTGAAGCCTACATATTAATATTGGGAGACCTCGCTACGACACTTTCACCAATGTACAAGTCATGGAGACATAAATTAAACAGGGGAATTAAAAGAGGTTATGAATCAAGTGGGCCTAACACATATCTACAGAATACTTCATCCCCCCCAAAAAAGGAATATACCATCTTAGCACCTCAAGGAAGCTCCTTCGAAGTTGACCATGTAGATGGTCCCAAAGCAAGCCTCAGTAGATACATGAAAATTGAACTAACTCTTTGTATTTTATCATTTCACCAGGAGTCGAAGCTGGACTACAAAAATAACAGAAACATCAGAAAGCCTACAAACTCTGGAAACTTAACAACTCTCTAATAAATGATCAGTTGATAAAACAAATAATAAACTTATAGATTGCTCTATATTGGTTTTGCTAAATTCCAAGCCTCTTGGGAAACCAGATATAACAGAAAAGATATCTTCTCTTTGTTCAAAAGGATGTGAAGTCAGTTCTGTGTTTAGGTTTTGGAAAACTCTCCACGCTGGTTTCAACATTGGCCATGCCAGTTTTCCCTCCCACTGATAATGAATATAGATGCCTTCCCTACTTCTCACTAGTGTTGCTTGTTCCCTTTACTCCCACCTTGAGGAGAGCTACTTGATTAAAGTAAGATGGAATCCCAGAGTGCTTTTAATTTGTCTTTCCCTGATGGCTAAAAATTTTGATCACTTATTAAAATATTCATTGGACATCCATCTTTCCTTCTCCCTCCCTCCCTCCCTCCCTCCCTCCCTCCCTCCCTCCCTTCCATCCTTCCTTCCTTTTGTTTTTAGAAACACCTCTTTAGTTTGCTGTACTATGTAACATACACATATTTACTGCTGCTGTTCACAGAATACCATTACTATTCACAATAGTAGCAAATGGGGCCAGCTTAGATATCATAGCAGATGAAAGCATGAAGAAAATGTAGTACATATACACAATAGAACTGAAGTCACTCATCTCAAAAAATCATGACATTGATGTGAAAATTGATGAAGCTGGAAAGTAGTGCATGGAGTTAAGTAACCCATATCCCAAAAGACAAAATCTTCATTGCTTTTTTTTTTACATTCACATGTGAATTCTAGATTTTAGTTTTTAAGTATGTGTAGGAATAGGTGGGTACAGGTCATAAAACTAGAAAGGACTCAATGAGAGGGAAGAAAGAGGTTTTGTGTGTGTGTGTGTGTGTGTGTGTGTGTGTGTGTGTGTGTGTAAGACAATATACACAACATGAAAGCAGAGAGGTGGCCACTGGGGCAGGAATGGGACCAGGGAAGGAAGGGGAGGAGAGGCATTTTTAAGATCAATACAAACAAGTATTATGAAAAGGATGCTAACAAAAAATAAACTATAAAATCACTCAATAAACAACAAATCCAGAAGAAAGCACACGTTCCCAGTAACCAAAACAGTAACATTTACTCAGAAGCTAGAAGGGCATCTCAAGAAGCACTCACCAGCATCCTCAGTAGGCATGTCGACTATCAGTTGGTCACTGTACTTTCCATATAAGCCATTAGAGCAAATGGCCACTATTTGAAGAACGTAACTCATGTTAGGTAGTAGATTATTGAGAATGGCACCCTAGAAGAAAGATATTACAAATTATACAAAAATGCTATTCTCAGAAAACTATTAACAGTGAAAAAAAATCTTGACTATTTGTGCCTGCAGGCAAATGCATACGTCTGTTCACATGTATGTATATTGGTACAGGTGTGCTCACAAAGCAGTAAGTCATTTTCTTTATAAATTGTGAGAGGAAATATTTGCCCATGAATTCCTATACTATTATCTCTATAGTGTAGAAAATTGAATTGAAGAGTAGTTAAATTTTTATCTATTGTGTCCATGTGCTATCAAATATACTAATAATGGCAGGTTTATTAAAGTGGGTTCCCAGGACCAGTCTTGCTGCCTAAATGTGGAGCTCAGATATTTCCTGGTGTGGTGGTGTCTTCCTGCACTTGCATGCAGATGAGAGGTTGCTAACCCTTCCCTATCAATCAAACGTCATGGTTTGGGTCCCAAAACAATTCTGAACTGTATTTTCTGTAATTCACTGAATGGCTCAGAGGGTCTTTTATATTATTCTGTTCTCAAAGTCATGACCCAGTTATCACTTTACATATGTCATCTAGAAATGCAAAGCAAAGGACTTTTAAGTAGTCCGCTACCTGTTTCTTTTTTGTTGTAGTTTGGTTTTGTTTTTTTCTTTTGATAGTATAGAATACACATTGGAGGGGAACCTGGGAAAGGAGCTATTGTAAATAAAGAAAACGGGCCGGGTGTGGTGGCGCACGCCTTTAATCCTAGCACTTGGGAGGCAGAGGCAGGCGGATTTCTGAGTTCGAGGCCAGCCTGGTCTACAGAGTGAGCTCCAGGACAGCCAGGGCTACACAGAGAAACCCTGTCTTGAAAAACCAAAAAAAAAAAAAAAAAAAAAAAAAAAAAAAAGAAAAAAGTAAATAAAGAAAACATCTAATTTAAAAAAAGAAGAAAAAGAATATAGAGCATATGTAAGGTGAGATTCTTGGGCCAAATGTGAGATTTTAAACAGAGTACTTAATGATTCTTTACATCACTTTATTTATAAAGGTGGGGCACACTAATTACGTCCAATGCCTAAGTTTTCCATATGTATTCACCTTCCATAAGGTTGTTGATAGTGTCACGATCTTCTCGTATTTAATTCTAACTATGGACCTTATTTATTATGCTAATTTCCCTGGAAATACCTTCACTCAAAATGTAAAGTGGCCAAAGGTAAAAATACATAATTATTTGTAAGCTCTTACCTTGGAAGTCAAACTATAATGTTATCAGACAGAAAGTAATTCATCTTATAGTTACCAAGTCCTGATAGCCATCTGTTAAAAACTCATGCTTGGATTGGTCATTTCCCTCCAGTGGCTGGTACAGCACCGCAAACTTCTCAATCATCGTGTCATAAACGACCCGAGGTCTTTCCCATGTGACCAGAAGGCTAGTGTAATTCTCCGGGTCAGCTTGCACATTTTCTGGTTCTGAACTACACACTTCAGGGAAATAAAAGAAATAAAAACGTGAGTCGTTGGCAGAGTCATTGTTGGCTTCCAGGATCTATAGTAAGTAAAATGTACTCTCTGAACATTTCAAATTGTATTTTAGTTCAATACGAAATAAGATATTCTGCCTTTTTTATCATGATGATTTCACTGATGATGATTTTTTTTTTGGTAGCTAAAGTTAGATTCTGTTCATAAAAAAGAGGGTTATTCTGGCTCAAAGTTCTGGAGGGTAGAAGCCCTGGTTGAGGGCTCCTTGACTATGACGCATCTTGATGGGAGTATGTGTAGACCTCACTATCTCTATGGTCTCTTCTTCTGTCCTTAGAACACCACCAGGATTCAGTCACAGGTGCCCCACCCACCAACCCAATCTAGTCAGTTGAAAACACCATACTTTGATTATTTTCTGCCCTTTTAATACCACTAAAATACAATAAGAGTAATAGCTCCCTCCCACTCCCTTTCTTTTGTGATTGCTTAGAACATGATTTTGAGAGTATTTGACGTGGACATTTATTTTTAGAAACAATGAATGGTTTCTGTAACATGCCTTGTTTGAGACTTGACAAACATATTTAGCTTTCGACTTAGAAAAAAAATCAACTATAAAACATGTTCTATATTTGGAAATTTTTGCTATTAGAGAAACCTTGAAATAATTCAAAATTTCCAACCCTAGAAATCCATACCATAACTACAGTCATCAATTTGGTCTTTTTGAGAACTGGTGATGAAATCCATCTCTGGCATCATTATAAGATTAAATAAATAACTATAGGGAATTAGGATATTTGTCTCATGTGGAAATAACATTGTGAAAAAAAGTTCAAAACTCCTTAAAGTAACTTTAATATCACTCTGGGTGGGAACTGAGCCAAACTTCAGTCCTGTCAGAAACAGTCATGGTGCTGTGCAGCACGTACATGTGATACGTTTAGAGTAAGGCACGCAGAAAAGGTTAGTTCCCATAGATGTTTGCAAAGCAGGGCGAGAGAAAAATCCCTCAGGAAAAAGATGAACTAACAAACTCACTGGGTAAGGTCACCCCCACTGGGTCCTGGGAGCCTCCAACCAGAGAGCATACACAGTCTGGTCTGAGACTCAGGCATATGTGTATCAGAGGGCTGACCTCACAGGGAGTGGATGTGCCTAATCCCATAGCAACTTGATGCCCCAGGGAGGGAAGATGGGGTGTGGGGGAAGGGGAGAGCAACCTCTCAAGGCAAAGGGAATGGGGTAAAGAACTCTGGGAGGGGGACATATTTAGAATGTAAATAAATACAGTAATTAATTAAAAAATGAGAGAGAGAGAGAAAGAGAGAGAACGAGGAAGAAGTAGAAGGAGAAGAAGAAGAAGAAGAAGAAGAAGAAGAAGAAGAAGAAGAAGAAGAAGAAGAAGAAGAAGAAGAAGAAGAAGAAGAAGAAGAAGAAGAAGAAGAAGAGAAGGAGAAGAAGGAGAAGAAGGAGAAGAAGGAGAAGGAGAAGGAGAAGGAGAAGAAGAAGGAGGAGAAGGAGGAGAAGGAGGAGAAGGAGGAGAAGGAGGAGAAGGAGGAGAAGGAGGAGAAGGAGGAGAAGGAGGAGAAGGAGGAGAAGAAGAAGAAGAAGAAGAAGAAGAAGAAGAAGAAGAAGAAGAAGAAGAAGAAGAAGAAGAAGAAGAAGAAGAAAGAAAGAAAGAAAGAAAGAAAGAAAGAAAGAAAGAAAGAAAGAAAGAAAGAAAGAAAGAAAGAAAGAAAGAAACTCACTGTCCAGGCACTGTTTTCAAGGGATATCTGAAACTACAAAGCTGTGTCATGTAAGTGTGTAGGTGTCTTAGATCTAACAATCCCCATGGTTTGATATCTGTAATATGCCAGCAGCCTTTTCAGACTGTGATCCTAATGGATTTTTTTTTTTTTTGTCTCTTCTAGTTTGTAATTCGTCTCATAAACACATGAGGGCAACCACGACTAACAATTCCCTGCATAAGTATGCTGACTTAAACACAGTATTAGCAATTTCGCAGATCAATTTTGTGGTTGCAGCAGTATATTAATTACTCACAAAATATAAGCATATGATTTGAATGAATACAGGCATACATTTACATGAGTTAGAGATTTTTTTTTTCTGCAAACAAGTCGTGTCAGTTTTTTGTTGGGGGTGGTTAGAGTGAGGGGTTCCTTTGAGGTGGGAGTGGATGGGTGGGTGGGTGAGCACCCTCTAAGAGGTGAAGGGAAGGGGGATGGGTAGGAGACTCATGGAGGGGGGACCAAGAAGGAGGACAACATTTGAAATGTAAATAAACAAAATAATTAATAAAAAATGTTAAAAAAAGAATAAGAGGAAAATTCTTTCATTGTGAAAAAAATGTGAATTCAGACCAAAAATACATTTTCTAAGTTATGTTTAGACTATATCGTATAATGCTGTCTGTGACTATTCTGTGATTTTCCACCAGATGGCAGAAAACGATCAGCCAATATCAAAGTAAGGGCAGCACAGAAGCTGAGAAAATGAGATCATCACAAAGCTGGGAAAATGAGACCATCTCCTTCTTCGTGGTAGAGAAGTGCACCTATAGAAGATATGAAGGGATTCCTGGGAATATAATTTGTAGATCTTCTCGACCTAAAATAAGTTCCTCTTTCTGGAGAAAAATGGATACTTTAAAGTGACTTACACTCTTTTTTAAGATGTACTCTTTAAAATTCAGTTAGTTTAATGCACCACATAAAACTCAAAGGTCTTGAGAAAAGTAGAAATGTGTCGGTTGAGATACACTCACAGCATTCTTATCTAGCATCTCAGGTTTGTCCATGTCATCTGATCTTACTAGTGACAGATAGGAGATGGTTGAGATGTTAACCATCTGAGTCAATATGAAGTGAGACTTTTCTTTGATATCAGGTTTTAGTTATTTCAATACTTTGGACTTATGTATTTCTCTTTTATTTCTTCATTCTTCTTTCTCAACTATTGCAGATCATTACCTTCCTAACCACTCAATGTCATGTTTTCTCTCTCTTAAAATTGTGAAGTCCTGTTTGTGTTGGCTGATTACTCCTGTCCTGTCTTAGGAGTGGTTACAATGCATGGTGTCACTCAATTGAAGAAAACTGACATCATTTCTCCTAGTAGTTTTCTGTTGGCGATAGATACTTGGCTAGAAGTGGGATTCATGCTCATTTTCACTCCTTTAATTTTGTCTGGCTCGAGCTTGTGCAGGTCTCGAGTGCACTGACACAGTCTCTGTGGGTTCATAAGTGGGCACCTGCTCCACTGTAGCTGGAAGATGCTGTTTCCTTATGTCTTCGACTCTCAGAATCTTTCCTCTTCCTTCTCTGTATAGATTTTTGAGACTCAAGTGGACAGTGTGGCAGAGACATCCTATTGAAAGCTAAGCATCCCAAAGTCTCTTGTGTTCTACATGTTGGCCACTTGTAAATTTCTGTGTTAATTACCATACACTGCAAAGAAAATCTCCAGTGCAGGTTGCATCATTCACGGGTATATACATATGAGGATGTGTCATTAGGAGTTGTGTTATTGCTATATTTATTTAGCAGAATAATATAAGTAGACTTTTCCCTAGGGCCCATGGTCTGTCTACCTGGCAGCTACAGGTTCTTGGTCTTGTTGACATTGTAGGGTATGGATGAGTTCCATCTTGTGGAGTGGGCCTTAAATCCAGTTTTTAAAAAGTGGTTGATTATACCCATAATGTTTGTGCTGCTATTATACCATTGGGCATATCTTGTAGGTATGTCTTTATTGTAGCTCTCAGGATTCGGAGCTAGGTGATTACTTTTCTCCTTTGGTGTCTTCAAGCGGTATGAATGTAATCCAGAAGGCTGAAGTTGACTTCCAGCTAGATTTCTCCATATTCTATGACATAAGCACACGGTTTCTTCAGCAATAGGATCTTACTGTTAAATTCTGGAGCATAATCAATAGCAATGGCAATTGCCAATAAAGTTCAATAAAACTGAAATCCTATCAGATCCTCAACTCAAAGTCATGGAACAACTCAAAACGATGGAATTCATTTTTAATTCTTGGGTCTTTTACTTGGTAGCATACAATGTCTAGTTGGGGTATTATCACCCCTCATAATATGGTTACTCAATTTAAACTCATTTAAGATATAGGTATATTTTAGGAGGTTTCTATAGCAATAGGCTTCCATGAGGCTTTTTAAAACTAAAGAAGCCTCCCTTCCATGGAAAATTTCCTCTTGACTTACTAACTCACCTGTGTGGTGAAGCACATATATCTTGAGCTTTATTATAACAAGAACATTATTTTTAAAAATATCCCTTTTATTAATTAATAAGCAATAAGTTAGTAATACAAACTTTCAGCTGGCCTATTATTTTTATTTTAGATTACATGACTATGTAGTGTGCGTGTCTCTGTGTGGAGTTGCCCGCACTGCATGAAGGCCATGGTGCAGTCTAGAAAGGAGTGTGGACATTTTCTAGCTGGAATTATAGGTGGCTATGAGCAGACCTGCATTGGTGCCAGGAATTGAACCCAGGGCCTCTGTAAGCTATTAGGCACTCTTAGCAGCGGGTTCTTGTAAACTGAATAATTTCTCCAGAAATTTGAGTAATTATTTTATTAGAAATATATAAACTCTAAATCTGCCAATTGTCTGGACTGAAAATCTAGAATTCCTTTTTAGATCAGTATGCATTTAGATATTAAATACGTACTAATACAAATTTAATCAGTAACAGAATTATAATTTCCTTGTATAGGTCTCATCAACTTTACTGGGAGCAAATGTTGCCTTTCATTTCATTTCCACAAGTTAAACTCAAGCTGGATCACAGCTACACATTATTTAAGCAAGAGTGGCTGAAACGAAACGGGGGACCTGGTTCCTGAAGAACATACAGAGTTCTAGAAAGTGCTTAAGTGCCATTCATAGGCAAAGGGACTCCCTACCAGGTCAGCTTCATCAGGAACACAAATCTGTTCTGGATTAAAATCAGTTCCAACCCTCCACCCAAGTCGGTTATGGTTAGTACTGGCATGTAGGTGCCGCTGTTGTTCCTGCCCATTGGAAGCTCATCCCTGTCGTAGATTTCTAAGACTGATATTCAGAAAGCTTCATGTGTCTTTAGTTAGTAAATTCTAGACTTCATTCACAGAGAAATGCACAATAAGCCAGCACCAAATAAACAACTGTTACTCAGACCACCTGGGACTCATCAAAAGCCACGTGTTTTCACTTAAGGTTGTAGTGTGCCACATTTAGCTTTCATAAAGGTTGGTGGTTAATTAGTTATTATATTGTGTGTAGTACAGAACATGTACTACATAAAGAAAAAAAATGACAAAATTACCAAGCAACGTTCTGAGTATCTTGAAGACAAAAGGAAAAGGCAGGGAAAGAAAAGATGACAGAAAAGAAAATGGAGGAGAAAGACAAGTGAACTTTTAGTCATGACAAATCTCTCTGTTAACCAAGTTGATGTAGAGGGCACAGCTAGGTTTGAGTTCTCTTTTGCCTTCCTTGTTCTGAGGTGTGTCCTGAAACACATGAAGTTTGCCAAGAGGGAGGGAGCATATTCTGAGTTGCAAAAATGTGGAAAGGTAAGAAAGTGCAGGTACGTGTGCCTAGGGGAGTGGCAAATATCATCATTGGTTGATTGTGCATGTGCATATACTTCATGCTCTTCTCCAGGGATTGGGAACAACATTATTAGCACTTTAATTTGTAATGCATAATTGTCTAAAAAGTAAATGATCTTTTTTTTTTCTTTCCTGACTATAATTAGAGCTAGTGCTGTCTAGGTGTGATGCTAACAAACGCTATTTACAGCTACCGACTTCCCAGAAAGTAGGTTTGCTAATGTATAATTCATAATGATATTTCCCAGGAAATGGCAGAAAATATCCTTTATTCATTGCCATACGCTAAGGTTTGGATACATTATGCTCCAAAGATACTCCCAACATGCTCTCTGTCTTGAAAAGCACACTATATTCTACTGCTTTTAAATTTTTATATTAAATTTATTACAGTGCTAGGTAACACTTGGGAGTACATTCCATGATTCTATAACAGATTATTTTAAATGCCCACCATGCAAATTTTACAGAGCTCTCTTACCTCACTGTGACTTCCTGTTTCTTCACGCATGTGACACGTGACAACGATATCGGACACCGAGTGTGCAGCTCACTCATCTAAGGTGTGGTAGGGCATTGTCAATTTGAGCTCAGTTTGAGTCTCATGGTAACCCTCTGAAGGGACCAACTGTAATTCTTCTCATTTTATAGGTGAAGACATGGTGGTTTATAGCATCAGTAACTTCACAACTGTCGTATAATCAAGTACTGGGGCTGAGTTTGGACGTAAAGGTTCTCGGCTCTCTGAAGCTCAGATTGTGTTTTCTGCATGCTCTCAATGAGCCCCTGCTCCTCGATGGGAGAGTCTTGCTAGTGTGCTGAGAGCAAGAAAGAATATGTACTGTACATACTTGAGAGGCTGGGAATAAATGTGACAATTTAAAAATTGTCACTAGTACTTATTACTTAGAAGGCAGCCTCTACTAAAGCCTTCCCAGTCAGATGGTTCTACTAAATCCTGAGATTCTTAGACTCTCCCATGTCCACTTTATGATGCCCAAATGAAGTGACTTTCTGAGAAATGGTAGCCTTATATCCAAGCAGAAAAGCAGAGCATTGGTGTCCTGATGAAGGGAAATCTTAAAGGCTGCTCTAAGTGTGAAAATGAATATGGTCTGGGCTTTCATCTCAGAGTGCCCTTGAAAACAGGGAGTCCATGATTTGGTATGTATTCTGAAAATACATGTATCTACAGTGTATTTATTAAGAGCAGGATTCTGACAATTTTTATCATACTTTTTACTTCTGCTGTAACCAATATGACAATGTTAGATATTTGTCAAGGTAGAAAGTAAAAGTATACTCTGAATGTCCAGATTGAGGGAAAGATTTTATAAATTTTCACTAAATAGTAGAATACTATATGGCAGTTTAAATGGTTTCTTAGAGATTCATTTAATATCACTATGTAATGTACATACCATTGTGAGATGCAATATGTTTTTAATTGGAGTCAAAAATGTACAAGCACATTGAGTTTTCAGTGGTCAGTTTTGAATGATAACATTAAAAAGAATTTTTACTGTCTTTCGTGAGCTTACTCAGATTTTCTACTTTAACAATAGCCCCCACAAAATGCCTTATTTTCAGATTAAATTTGACAAAAAAATTCAAAACTGGATTCTACCCTCAATTGTTGTCAAATTTAGCTTCAAAAAGAAGGGGGTTGGTCCATTCATCATCAAGAAAATGATCATAGGGATATGCTCAGTAAAGGAAATAATAATAAATGCTTACTGCAATGTGAGTCACTGTGGTAAAAACGAATTGTCCCAGCTCAGAAGTAAAGGCCCCGACTCGAAACATTTCCCAAGTCTCCCCTCTCAATTGCAGATAGCTTTATAGCTCACTTTTTTTATAAGTCCAGCAAATGCAAAATATTATACAATGGGAATCTGTAAGATTACTATATAATCATCTTTACATGTTAAATACACGCTATTGTCAAATGTATAGTTGTGACCGAATAGTGACATAGTTCAAGTGAGAGAGGGAATAGATTCACTGCATCTTTTTCTCAGTCCCCGAGAAAATGACCTCTTAATTTTATTATGACACAGATACTGTTTTTAAAATTAAAATCTTTTTTTGAAACTGTCTTTTATCGTGAATCTGGACTGGATGTTATGCATTCTTTTGAAGACTGTGAGCCTTTAAAAATTTTTCAAAGACTATTAAATGGAAATGAACTCTGCCCTGCCTTGTCTGGAAATCTAAATCTACTCAACGCTGCTGTGCCTGCTGCCAATAACCCATGTTCTTTGTAGCCCAAAAGGCTAAGGAACAAGTGAACCTCAACCTATTCTTTAATTCTCTCTTTTGTTCCTCACTTATCAAGAGAGAAGAAGGCTGTACCTGCAGGACATTGGCTGTCCTTTATTCCGTGACAGTGAGCCGTGAAAGGTGAAAATCTACCAAGACAGCGAGGCAGGTGCGTAAGCTCTGAAGCGAGGCAACGAAAAGCAGCCTGACTGCAGGTCTAGGACCAGGATGGTTCAGGAGAAAGGTCCATTTACAGTTAGACAGGAAGCGGAAGACCCTCCCATTTAAATGAATTTCCAATATTTCCAATAACGCCCTCTCCTGGTTAGTTCTGCTACTTTAACTATGTTCAAACAGAATGACAAATATGCGATATGCATTGCTCTGACAGTCTTAAAAATGCTGCTGCAGAGCTGTAGGATCGTGTGACAACATCCACGAACAGCTGACAGGAGTAAGAGTGATGCCCGTATATTCCATGTGAGACTTGCCTGCCTTCCGCAGTAACCTCTTCACTGACTTATTGTAGTGCAGAATACCATGGAGCACGGAGACTGCGGTGTCTGCAGTCTGACCTTGTTTTTTAAGGTCATTGATTTTATTACAAAATTATATTCCTTTCAAAGTATCAGGCAAAGAGGGGAGAGCTATGGCAGACTTGAAAGTTAGAAATACCTGAGGTCAAATACTGACATCACCCCTTTCTAGCTGTGTAAACTGGGGCAAATCACTAAGTGTCAGCTTCCCAAACTGTAAACCATGAAAGTGTTGGCCAGCATCGTGAAGTGGGTGATGTGAGGCTTAAGTGTAATACACTTAAGTATAAATACACTTTGGTTCAAGGTTAGGGAGTGCCACAACACTCCCAACACTACCAACAATAGTTGGTAGCTACTATTGCTAATTGTGAATACTAGTAAGTTAAGCCTTTAACTTAATTATGAAAACTATATTGCCCTATGGCAACTCAGAGCTACACGTGGATTATACACTGAACAGTGCAGAGTATATTTATCAATCATCATCATGCTTTTAGTATATGGAAGCTGATTCTTTCAGACAACTGAATATTCAATGATTTGGTTTAGCTCAGAAGTGCGTGTAAAGACATAAAATACTCAGTTGTGTCATGGGCTTAGAGGGCCATGGGAGATCCATGCACACAGACAATTGTTACAGTCTGGTTGTTACTGGGAAACTTATACTTGGGCATATCGAACATAGTCCAGATGAGGATTATTTATCTTGATCTTCTGGTTATGATGTTACCAGAGAGCAGTCCCATGCCAGGGACAAATTCACACATAGTGAGGATAAGAGATGGTCTCTGAGTGGAGGCATGTCTTGCTTGATTTGCAGAGAACAAGAAGATGTAAAGTCAGCCGGGGGTGGCATGAGGAGACACAAAGAAAACATCGTCAGTGGTGTGACCTGTGAGAATGGGTTTCCCTGCTTCAGAGGACCTCAAAGAGTTTAGTGAGAAAGATGAAACCTTGCTGAAGAAGGGTTAGCACTAGTATCAGAGAGCATGAAAGACCCTCTGTTAAGCGACAGACTGTGAGCTTATTCTGAAAGAACTGAGGCTCCACCCAGAGTTTTGATAAAACATGATTTAAAGTGCAATGGCCAAGAAATCATATTTTTAATTTGTTGTTTTGTCTCCTGTATTGTAGAAAAGGAGGTAGTTTAGGTTCATTTTCATTTTTCTAAGCAATTATCTATGATTCATTATGGAGACTATTATAGTATTCGTTATGGTTATAGAAATCAGTTTTTCCAGGAACCAAATTTTCCTTTGAATGTTACGGTCACACTAGCTATAGTTATTTGACAATAGTATCCTGCCTTTTGTTGGATAGCAAACAATTCTAAAGATTATATCAAAACAATAAGAGCATGAAGTTGGATTGCCTAGGTTGCTATGCTACTCATTGTCTTGGGATTTGGAAAACTTGCTTTTATTTACCAGCTCTTGTCTTTTCCTCACCTGTAAAAAATTCATAAAGGAAGAATGAGGTTTTCAAATTCTCATTTGTAGGTGGGGGAACCTTGATTCACGGTAGCTAAATTGCTTGCCCAAAGCTAGAAATGTTAATTTAAACCTTTCAAAAGCCATGAAAGTCTTGTGTATTTTCCACCAAACCAAAATAACCATCTCTGCCGAGTCTGTGAGGGCACACACACACACACACACACACACACACACACACACACACACACACAAAGAGATATTTCAATACATACCTGCTTCATGGATCTCTTCCTTCCCAGTGTATGAGGAAAACACCTGCCTGGAAAACTTGTACTGTTGTTCTCGGAAATTGTTTTGTAAGTAATCCATCAACATGACATACCCAGACTGTTGCATTGTGAGAACTTCACAAAATACAGCCAGCTGGAAAAAAAGACCAAATCATTTAACATGCCCGCTTCAAAAGCTTCGGTAAATGCTCTAAAATGATACACAGCAGCAGAGCTACAAAATAATGCTTTTACCATAGCTTCAAATTACTTCATTATGTGAACCGGTGAGATTACCTGGCTTTCAGAAATGCTAACTGTATCCTTAAAAACGATCCATTCCACGGTGTCTGTGCAGGGAGGGGATGTCAATGATCCGTTGTAAATGTAATACTTGTCAGTGGAGTTTGGCAGGAGGTTCTGCAAGATGAATGGATCTAAGGCAGCCTGCTTTCCTATGAAATAATGATACACAGCTCAACTGGAATCCCAACATTGGAACTTAGTTCTTAAATTTGCTACAGTACAAGGACACATTCCTACTTATATATTTAATTAGAATTGAAGTTCAAGACTGTTAGACATATACATGTGTGTATATAGAGGGAGCATACTACAAACTGTCTTAAATATATTTTTATAGGTTGCTAGATATCTTGTCTTCCAACATTATGCTGAAAAAAAAGACCCCTTCATATAAAGGGATAAAGAAATATATGATTACTTCAAAAGATAGCAGATATATCTTTTGAAAAAAATTATTTTAGTTCACAGAATGCAAAAACAAATATCTATTGTGTTAAAGATTATTTCTGAAAGCCAAGAGAGAACATTGGTTTGAGGGTAACTTACTGAGAACTTTCCCTAGAAGGAAAGAATGAGACAAGGGTGTGTCCTATCATCCCAGCACCTGTGGGGCTGAGGAGGAGGCTCATGAGCTGGAGGCCTACATGGGTTAGTTAAGGAGATGCTCTTTAAAATGGGGTGGGGGTGTTGAGGAGAAAAATCTCTTAGGGTTTATAGGAACTGTTATCATCACAATTTGCAAACAGCACAGGGCTGTGCATTTGTGGTTCAGGGGATATCACAGAGAGGAGGCAGAGAGATTTTAAGAGCCAGAATACCAGGATATTGGTTGGGAAACAGTCCCTTCTAGAAATGGCTGTAGGAACAAGACTGTCATGATGACAGTAATCACCATGCTAACATGAAAGGAGGAAAATTTCATGAGGTCTCACCCCTAGACAAAGAACCATAGATAACCAATGAGTCCTGGGAGAGGGGAAAAATAACCTCACCCAGGGTTTGGCTCCCTCATTAATTATCCAATGAAGAGTGGTCATCCCTGAAAGGCATACACACACACACAAATGACAAAAGCATACTCAGCAAGTTGTATTTCTATACATTTTTGCATATACATACCTACATGCACACATTCATATATATGTAAATGTGGGTGATAGTGGGTGACAAGAAAAAGAGGCTATCAACTTGAGAGTGAAGGGGGACATGGGATGGCCTGGGGGAGATAAAGGAAGGAGAAGGGGAAATGACGTAATTCTATTTCAATTAAATACTACTTTTAAAAAGCGGGCTCTGTAAGTCAGCAGTGATCAAAATGGCTACCATTCCCATAGCAATTGAAAAAAAGAACTATGTAGTGGCTCTGAAAAATATTTTTAAAGGAAGCAGGAGACTGAGGAAAAGTAATTAAGTGATTATTGTTGGGGAAAATGCGAAAAAGAAAGTCAAGTATGTTTGAGCCAGCATTCCTTGGATTCTGGAATCTTTGTAATTTCAAACTCAATACCAAGGAATGCTGCTCTGCTCTTTGATGCACCGCTGTCATATATTAGGACATTTCCTTTCCTTTAACGCTTTGGTATGTGGGAAGCACAACAAAAATACTATTAGTGACAGTTAAGGAAAATTCAGGTGTAATAGAGAACAATCTCAATTATTGTGAAAAATAATAAGTAATAAAAATACTACTGTTGTGGGAAGAAGCATGTGTTGTATTCGGAATAAACACTTGTCTTTTAAGAAATCCTTTAAAGAATAAAATAAGAGGAAGAATTAAGGACACGAACAAAATTACACTGATAAGAATTTGTAAGGCAAGGAAATTAGTAAGCTTATCTGCGGTGAAGAACATTTGTTATCTCCTGAGACGATGTAGAACCAATTTAATGTTCTGGAAGTGTCTTCTTTTTCATTTAAATTCAGTATTACTTTTACCATATACTACATTCATTACTTCAAAATAAAACTGAATTAAACATGTATATCGAGAAACATTTTTTAAAGACCATTCAACTTAATAGATGAATTAATCAAAGTCCCTGTGCACAATAACAATACAAGAAAAATACCAATTGTATTTTTACACTGGTTTTAAACAAACTATTGCTTTTCTGTAACATGATTTTTTTCCCCTCTATTCTTTTTCTTTAATTTTTTTTCATACAGTATAGTTTGATTATATTCTATCCCTCCCTGATTCCAACTCCTCCTAGATTCTTCCTTCCTCCTACCTCCGCATTCAACTTCTTGAAAAAAAACCCAACCCAACCCAAACCACCACCAACAAAACAACAAATAAACAAACAAACAAACAAGCAGAACTGGAGGCTATTTTGTGTTGGCCTACTACTCAGCAGTGTCAGACCTGCCCTGGAATGTGGTTGATATACTAAGAGTCACTCCAATGAAGAAAACTGATATTCCCATTCCCAGAAGCTATCAATAGCAAAACTCAACGTGGTTAAAAATAGCAACAAACATGATATACTAAGAATCGAATCTATATTGCAATATAGTCGAGAGAGAACGAACAAAAACTCTTTAAAATAGTAGAAAGGACCATGATCTGGGTTTGAAAATTCAATATTTTGGTAGGGTTTGATTTTCCCCAAATTGACTTACAAGTTCAATAAACTTTTTTTATTAGATATTTTCTTTATTTATATCTCCAATGATATCCCCTTTCACTGTATCCCCTCTGGAAAAAAAAACCCTATTCCCCTCCCCGCTCCCCCTGCTCATCAACCCACCCTCTCCCACTTCCTGGCCCTGGCATTCCCCTACACTGGGGCATAGAACCTTCACAGGACCAAGACCTCTCTTCCCATTGATGACCAACTAGGCCATCCTCTGCTACATATGCAG
This sequence comes from Hylomyscus alleni, assembly GCA_019843855.1. Lineage (NCBI taxonomy): Eukaryota > Metazoa > Chordata > Mammalia > Rodentia > Muridae > Hylomyscus > Hylomyscus alleni. The sequence continues at coordinate 32,215 of JADRCC010385274.1, forward strand.
CTAGAGCCATGAGTCTCACCATATGTATTCTGGTTGATGGTTTAGTCCCTAGGAGATCTGAGGGTACTGGTTAGTTCATATGGGGCTGCAAACCCCTTCAACTTCTTGGGTCCTTTCTCTAGCTCTTTCATTGGTGACCCTGTGCTCAGTCCAATGGATGGCTGTGAGCCTGTACTTCTGTATTAGTTGGGCATTGTCAGAGTCTCTCAGGAGATAGCTACCAGATATCAGGCTACTATAGATATCAGGCTCCTGTCAGCCAGCACTTGCTGACATCCACAGAAGTGTCTGGGTTTGGTGATTGTGTATGGGAAGGATTCCCTGGTGGGGCAGTCTCTGGTTGTCCTTCCTTCAGTCTCTGCTCCATATTTTGTCTCAGTAACTCTTTCCCTTTGGTATTTCCTTAGGTTCCCCCTTCTTAGAAGGACCAAATTATCCACACTTTGGTCTTCCTTCTTCATGAGTTTCTTGTGCTTTGCGGATTGTACTTTGGGTATTCCGATCTTCTGGGCTAATAGCCACTTATCAGAGAGCATACCATGTGTGTTCTTTTGTGATTGGGTTACCTAACTCAGGATGATATTATCCAAATCCATCCATTTCCCTAAGAATTTCATAAAATCATTAATTTGATGGCTGAGTAGTACTTGTATAAATGTACCTGGCCTCAAGGTGTAGCTCAGTGGTAGAGCACATGCTTTGTATAAATGTACCACAAATTCTGTATCCATTCCTCTGTTGAGGGACATCTCGGTTGTTTCCAGTTTCTGACTATTATAAATAAGGCTGCTATTAACATAGTGGAGCATGTGTCCTTATTACATGTTGGAGCATCTTCTGGGTATATGCCCAGGAGTGGTATAGCTGGGTCTTCAGGTAGTACTATGTCCAGTTTCCTGAGGAACCATCAAACTGATTTCCAGAGTGGTTGTACTACCTTGCAATCCCACCAGCAATGAAGTAGTGTTCCTCTTTCTCCACAACCTCTCCAGCATCTGCTGTCACCTGAGTTTTTTATTCTAGCCATTCTGACTGCTGTGAGGTGGAATCTCAGAGCTGTTTTGATTTGCATTTCCCTGATGACTAAGGATGTTGAACATTTCTTTAGGTGCTTCTTAGCCATTCGGTATTCCTCAGTTGAGAATTCTTTGTTTAGCTCTGTACCCCATTTTTAATAGGGTTATTTGGTTCTCTGAAGTCTAAATTCTTGAGTTCTTTGTATATATTGGATATTAGCCCTCTATCAGATATAGGATTGGTAAAGATCTTTTCCCAATTTGTTGGTTGCCGTTTTGTCCTATTGACAGTTTCCTTTGCATTTACAGAAGTTTTGTAATTTTGTGAGGTCCCATTTGTCAATTCTTGATCTTAGAGCATAAGCTACTGTTGTTCTGTACAGGAAATTTTCCCCTGTGCCCATATGCTCTTCCCTACTTTCTTTTGTATTAGTTTCTGGTTTGATGCGGAGGTCCTTGATTTACTTGAACTTGAACTTTGTACAAGGAGATAGGAAAGGATCAATTTGCATTCTTCTACATGCTAACCACCAGTTGAGCCAGAACCATTTGTTGAAAATGCTGTCTTTTTTTCTACTGGATGGTTTTAGCTCCTTTGTCAAAGATCAAGTGACCATAAGTGTGTGGATTCATTTCTGACTCACAATTATTGTAGTGCATCTCTGCTTTAGGATCATAAACATCACAAGCTTTCCTGAAGTTAATTCAAAGGAGTGGTTTTTTTGTTAATATCTTTGTACATATGTAAATTAAAACCTCAAAAATGAAAAAGATGATTATCAGAGTTCAGACCTCAATTCAAGTTCTTAGGAATTGGCTAGAATTTTCCTGTTAATCTGTGGGTATTCTCCATTTTTGGATTCCTGCTTTTAAGGCTTAATTGTTTGGTGATTAAATAATCTACTAAAGATAAAAATTTCTTTTATGTGTGTCTTATGAAAATGTGGTTATGGAATATACTAATTAAAAAGAGAGGCAGAAATTGATGTTCTGGTACCCAGGAGAGAATGAATTGATGCCAGAAGATCTCAAGGTAGGGCAGAGAGGACAAAGATTTGAGACTTCTGTGGAGATGTGGAGCACAGAATTTCCTTGGAATATGAACAAACATTAAAGGAAAAGAAGGTTAAGATGAAAAAGAAGAAAGAGAATGTTTATTTCTTTCTCTTTAATACAGAATCCACTCTTTCTTTTCTCTTGTTGGCCACAGTGTGATGGCTACTGGGGAGGGGGTACTCTGATGTACTCTATATGATAAATACTAACTGATTTCCATTGAATGATGGCACTGTGTGATGTTCATTGTCTGATGGTCAATGAGTGATGGCTAGTGTGTTACACTCATTCTGTCCTAGCCACTGTGTGATGGCCATTGTATGATACTCAGTAGCAAGCATATTTTCTTGCTGAAGGGCTAAAACTTCATGGTGTTTGTTACAGCTGATATTTGCATGTTTGTCCCAAAGTTCTGTCTTAGATATCACACAGAATTTTCAACTATGGTATTTTTTTTCCAATCATGTCACCATCTACTGAGAAAACTGGACTATGGTGACATTTTGTCACTTGGAAAGTAATCATAAATTTCATCTGAGTAAGTACACGAGAGACTTACACCTGGGCTAACAGAACTCCACTAGTCCTTTGGCATTCATCTCAACCCCAATCTCTCAAACATAGATGATCAACCAACCAACTTGCTAGATCCTCCCATGGGGAGACTGACAATGAGAGAAAAAAAAGATGAGAGAGACAAGTAACCAAGAACCACAGTACATCCAAGCACTAAGGTAAAGCTGCTGAGGTCTTAAAACCAACCATTACTTATAACAATGGCGCTTAAGGAGCCACCTCAGAAATTCTTGTAAAGATTTTTTTTT
>JADRCC010385281.1:0-11225 GCA_019843855.1 Hylomyscus alleni
GGGGGGGGAGGGGAGGAAGGGATAGAGGAGAAAAATATGAATAGTGTATTGCCTAGTACCTAGCATCCAACCAATAGTAAGAAGAGACAACTGTAAACTGATGAATATAATGTTCTATTGTTTATATACATATAAAACTTTGGTCAGATAACTTATTTTGGCAGAGGTGCATCAGTCAGTGAAGCATCAGCTGTATAAGTGTGACTACCTGAGGTCAGATTCCTTGAACCCATGGGAAAGCACAATGATGCAGTGAATGTCTGTAATCCCAGCTCTCCTACAGTGAGATGAGAGGCAGACACAGGGGGATCCCTGGAAGACTGGATGAAGAGTACCTAGCTATGTAGTGGTGCATAATAAGGCACCCTGTCTCAAGCAAGACTGAAGATGAGGCTGTTCTCTGACATTTACATGCCTGCTGTGGCACATGTGTGCCCACATGAACACACATACACATGCACACTAAAACATTACTTTTTTCTCTAATTTCTTCATTGCATATGCATAAAATGTGCATGATAATGTTTCATGGCTATCACAAGGTAAAAGGATACAATAAACAAAGCTGCTACATAGAGTTAGTCTATTTTCAATATCACAAAGGTAAAATGCAAACTTTTACCTAATTCTTAGTTTTTCACATTACTAATCATATTGACATATTTTTCTCATGTACAATGAGATGATACATTTATATCTTAGTAACTCATATCTTCCTTTTTTACTATATACATTAACATCTCACAAAATATTCAGTAATTTTTCAGTAATTTATTTTTTTACTATATTTAACATTCATTTATTCACTTATTTTTGTGTCAGTGTATTTTGTGAACTTGTATGTATATATATTTATGTGCACAATTATATATGTGGCACTTTTGGAGGTTAGAGGACCAATTGTGGGAGCTGATTCTCTCTGGGATCATGTGAGTCTCAGGGGTTGAACTCAGGTCACCAGGTCCAGTGGCAGGAACCTTTATCTGCTGAACCACCTTTATAGGTTCATATGATATTTATTTTTATTTAAATTTATTTATTTTATACATATATATGTGCTCACATTTGAGTGACACAGTCTTTCTGTGGAGGTCAGAGGACAATTTGTGAGAGTTGCTTCTCTCCTTGCATTATGTGAATTGCAGATCTCTGAGATTGAACTCAGGTCATCAGGCTTAGTAGAATATGACTTTACCCACTGAGATATCCTCATGGTCCTTAAGCAAATTCTTCAGGTCTTTGGTCAATTCCTGCATTTTAAATGTCCTGGTGCATCCCTAGGGTACAAGCCTGATTCTGTGGTTTATAGGGAAGACAACAAAACCTGGATTTCTAGTTTAAATGAAAATGAAGAACCTTCCAATCTAGGATTTACAATGAGGACTGTGAACTTCCTAGCTAGGTATATCTTTACTCCTCACCATCATCCTACCCTTACATCACCAAATTGTTCCATAAACTCCACCAACTGCAGCAAGTATAGGGCAGACTATTCTCTTACCCATACCAATGCCTTACCATTTTCTCTGGAGTGTTGACAATTGCCAGTGTGGATTCTTGTGTTGCACAATAATCCCTGCTGTCTTTCCAAGATGATTCAGGGATTGAGAAGAAAAAGCATCTTCCTTGATGAAAATCCCAGTCTTTGGGACAAACTGGAGAGATTGGTGGAGGAAAGATCAGAGACAAAAGCAGAGAAGGAATACATGTGATTAGTGCTTTGGAGTGTGAGCCCTGGAATGGAGTCATAAAATGATGGGGTACATTTCTTTGTAACTACATCATGATATAAATTCTTCCCAATTCAGGAAGAAATTCCATCCCTCTAGTCTGGTTTCTTGTCCCTAACATAAAGGGGATGGAAGCTCTACATGATCCCTTTGAGCAAAAGTCCCACAAGAAAGGAAGTGCTGTGAAAAGTCCCTGAGAATCCAGCTTGTAAGCACCAAGGGGGTGGGATGAGCCCAGGATCATGCACGGTACCTGTTCCATAGCTTCTTGTGGGGATGATGCTTTCATCATTTCTCCCAAAAATCTGTGAGACTGAAATGAAAAGAAATCCTGATGGTTACAATATGGTGAACACAGCAGTCATTAGGGTGTGGGCTGCTGAATTCTGAGTATTTGTTTCTAAACATCCCTGATGTTCTAGATGATCCATAGGAAAGAAAAACCATCATCCTTGATGAAAATCCTATTTGGGGAGGCAGATTTGAGATGGGAAGGTGAGAAGAAGGGAAGAAGAAGCTGAAAGAGATGCTATGGAGAGGAAAAGGGCCTTGGCCACTCTGAACTAGAATTGTCAAAAATATTGTCTTTGAAGCATCCATCTAATTGTTACCACAACCTATTATGCTTGGTACTCAAGTCTGACTATCTATCTATCTATCTATCTATCTATCTATCTATCTATCTATCTATCCATCCATCCATTCATCCCTCCCCCATTATGGTAGTAGATGTGAAATGCTTAGGAGACTAACGAGAGAGAGGGGGGATGAGAGAGAAAAGCCCGCCCAGGGAAGTTCTCACTCCTTTCTTATATGCATGTTTGACACTGTTTCCAGAGAGCTGCTTGAAGCACTTTTTTGTTTTGTTTTTTACACAGCAGAATATTTTATTGATTATTCGTGAATTTTACATAATACACTATGATCACATTCATTTTCCAGTTCTCCCAGGCTCACTCTCATCCACCCTGTGACCTCTTCCAAGAAGAGAAGGGGAAAAATAAATAATTCCAAGTCTAGTTTTTTGTTGCACACGTACTTTTACTCCCTGCTCCATACATCTGTTTGACTGTTCCCTTTATTTCTGGAGTCCAAACCCTCTATGAAAGGCTATTATCCTGGGTAATCTTTAGAAGCTTTTCTCATTAATCGATCCTCAGCTCTATGGATGGTAACTGATTAAAGCAGATCCAAGATACAAGGAGTTGCAGCAGATAAAGAGATAGGTAATTGATCTAGAGACCTCTCTAAGAGTAGAAGTTCACTTTTAAGATACAAAGTGTGGAGATTAATGACAGCTACAGTGGCTCCATAGGCTATTGAAATGTCCTCTCAGAGGTCCTTGTCATTTGTTGTTTATGACTAAGACTACTTTTATTTACCCAGATGCCAACTAGTCATTTAAATTCTTATTGGTAAAACAGATATGAGCATTTATATTTTATTGTACTCCTTAACTTAGAGACTTTGATATTATAATAGTCCATTTTTTGTAAGTTAGAAATTTCTTTTTTGGTCCTAAAGATGTCAATAGTAACCCATATCTTAAGAGGCAGAGGCAAAGAGTTCTTGAAGAAAGCTGCATGAAGAGTGGGCTTAGGGCTAGAGTGATGGCACAGTTCCCAACACCCTCATGCTGGCTCATATCACTTGTAACTTTAGTTCCAGTGGATACAGTGCCTTCTGGCAACCATAGACAGCCCATGCATGGTGCACATATATACATGAAGATAAATCATTCACATACATAAAAATGAATCAATCAAATAAGAGAGGTGGGATTAGAAGCACTGTGGCGTCTGTATGGGAAACATCTGGCATTAATATTTTTGTGTCATAAATGAGGCTTGATTATCAACCTAGTTTTATTCTTATCCCATGGTATAGCATAATTTTTAGCTCACAAAATGCTATCTAGTCCTTTTTTTGTAGAATATGACTTCTTTCATGTGTGTGCATGCATATGTGTGTGTACATGTGTTTGTGTGTATGCATTGTATGTACATGTGTGTGAGGATGTGTTTACATTTGTATGTGAGGGGACCAGTGACTGACACTGGGTGCCTTCTTCAATCTTTGCCCATCTCATGTATTAAGACAGATCTCTTTCTGAAGCTGGAGTTCATTAATTCTACTATACTGACTGGCCAATGAGTACCAGAGATCCTCCCATCTCTATCTCCATCCACCAGCCTTGCTATTACAGACACACACTGCAAAGACTTGACTTTTACTTGTGTGCTGGAGATCTATGCTCAGGTCCTCATGTATGACAGGCAGACATATTACTAAATGAACCATCTTCTAATGCCAGAATTTTGCTTCTTTTCTATTTTCCAGACAGGGTTTTTCTGTGTAACCCTGGCTGGACTGGAACTTGCTTTGTAGACCAGGTTGGCCTCAGACTCAGAGATCTACCTGCCTCTGCCTTCTGAGTGCTGGGATTAAAAGTGTGGGCCATCACACCCGGATAGAATTTGGTTTGTAACAATTCCTTGTAAGAGTCTATGAAATTCACTTACAATACATTATAGTAGTCCCACACAAATAATTTTCAAGCCCAGGAGGAAAACTGAGGATAATAAATTTCATACAGGGGTTGAGGTGGATGTAGCTCAGTACCAGATTTTGTGCTTCCTATGAGCAAGGCCCTGGATTTGATCCCTAGTACCAATAGGGGAAAAATCAGGAAGATACAATGATCAATGAGTTTTCTGTTCATTTTCACACTTGTAAAGGAGAACAAGACTTTTATGTAGCATCTGTATGCAAATTCATAGGAACTGTTAGAATTTAGGACATAGAAGCTGGATGCTAGAGAGATTATCATTTTGCACATTAGTGGTTCCGTAGCTCTCCGTGGGGATGAAGCCATCATTACTTTTGCCAAAAACCTGAGGGACTGCAAAGAAAACCAGCTAGTGGCTCAGCCCCACTGTGACTGCAAATAAAGGCAGCAAATGAGCCACAGGGGATACCAGAAAACTTGTGACCACAGGAGGAAGCACTGAGTTCTCTACCTCTGTGCGGTGTGTGTATGTTCACACTTTGCTTACCTACTTGTATATCTTTTCTGAGCCCGTTATAGTTATTACATGTTCACATTGAGTCACAAGGAAAATACCTCTTACCCAACTGCTGCAATTTACCCACATTTCCTTCCTCCAGTTTTTCCTACTGGCTTCAGAAATAAATCTTTGGCTATGAGGCTTCTTATACTAATGAATTTATTGAGAAGAATTTATGTACACACCACACAGACACACACACACACAGACACACACACACACAGACACACACACACACAGACACAGACACACACACACACACACACACACACACACACCCCTCTGTTGAATCTTGCTCTTATAGTTAACTCTTCATACAACTCCCTTGGGTTGAACTAGAACAATAATTTTAAAAATTGTAGCAACAATAAAAAAGCCAGGCTAAATATTCCAGTTTAGTTTACCCAGTGAAGATTCTCATAAAAAGCTTCATGTAAGGGTTCTATCCTTTTTACAGTCAGTTGTGTATCTCCATTGTAGATCATGGAACCTGATCCCACATGTCTGCTAGAGTATGGGAAGACAATGTGGAAGAATTTGGGCACTGAACCTTTACACTCAATCTGGCATTCTGAGTAGAATAAAACAACAAAGATGTTGGGGAGAAAGCTTCCACAAATACTCACAATACAGCAGAAAAAAGGTCATTCCAACAACTTTGATCACTACTACAATAAGCCCTGAGATGATCATGTGCCAGTTCATGATGATGGGGATTTAGAGACCTGTGGGGATAAGAGCAACATCATCAGAATGTGGAAATGAAGCTGCTGGCCTTAGTTAGCCTTCTGTCTTTCTCAGAATACTCAAGGGAGAGCTGGAGGACAGGAGTTCCATTGACAGGTGAAAGAAGGTAACCCATACATGTCCAGAACGCTGATAGGAAACTCTCTTCTTCATAGATACTTTAGGATTAGGTCTTAATCTTGTCTCTAATTATGGTTTCATAAATCCTGTCTCCTAAGTAATTGCCCTGCAATTCAAGAATATTTAGTCTTGAAAGGACCCTTGCTCACAAGCTTATAGTCTTGGCAATACTAATTTCACTTATAAAAGCTGCAGTCTCAGGTGTGTCAGGGGTATGTGTCAGATGAACAGAGGACAGACAGACAGACAGACAGACAGACAGACAGACAGACAAGACTGACTTACCTGATCACTTTCTGGAAGTCTGGGTTGACATACAGATAGGATTCTTTTTGATAAGATAATATTTGGTGCGGAGAGCAGGGTTTCTTGTCTTCTGAATGTATGCTCCCTCTTGGGTAATGGGTAATGTCCTTATTCACAACCTCTCTGTTTTAGCAGCATCTCCAAGTAAACACTTCTTCCTGTTCAGTGCTCTTGGCAAAGGAGCAGGCGGGGCAAAAAGGGGAAGGGAACTTCTGTCTCTGCAGGAGGAAGGTTCCTTTCAGGGGAAACTTTCAAGAGGGATTTGGAAAACCACATGCCTCAGCACAGACTTACCCTTCATTTGTTAACTTTCTTTTGCTTGTAGGATGAGATTTGGTTCCTCAGTGTAGTATATAAATCCTTGTGTACTCCTTCTTTCATGAATGCTGAGTGCTCAGACACATGCTAGATATTCTCTTAGTCTGGGATATGTGTGGTGGTTCTATACCTCTCATTGGCACCAAATCTGCCCTGATCTTATCTGCCAAATTTTTTATATATTTTCCCTTTGGCATCATATTGTCATCATATATTCACATGACACACCTTTGTTGATCTCTCTCTCTCTCTCTCAGAGACACAACGGACTCCTTGATGTTCTCTTTGACTAGATAATTCTAGTGCATTCCTTAGACCTCACTTTCTTCAGGAAAATTCTTTTGCCAATCCTCCACTCACTTTTGGGTTTAGGTGCCCCTTATCTAGGACCATGATACTAGGTACCTGTTCCTTGGGAGAATTTTTGTATGATTATTGATTTTTGCACTATAATTTCCACACTCTGAAACTATGCAACCTGAAGCTATTTATTTTCTCACTGCTGTTGCCCTGGCACAGCCGCAGCCTTTGGATCACTGTACTTGAAAATGGCAACTGGCTTTTAGGCTTTTATTTGTGGACTTATCATTAGACCCATAAAATAAATATTTATGGTCTTTGATTTTTGTGTGACACTACTTCTGCAAATCGACGCATTAGTTGTCTTTGTTTTCAAAGATAATACAGATGTTATACCACTTCCAAACATGCAGATTACTGATTAAAACCCATGGACTGTAGACTGTGATGATGGTACTCAGAATGGTAAGTAACCATCCTCTCATTTGTAAACAAAGTTAACTTATATTACAAATAGTATATGATTTTAATGGAAATTGCCACTCAGCTTATATAGCAACTCAGAGTTCATAGAAAAACCCGGTTTTTAATAAATAGAAATGCTCTAATAGAACACTATGATATAACCAAACTGATTATGTTAGGGAATGGAGTTGAGGGAAAGGTATGGGGCCTGGGCAGGAGTGGTTCAAAACCCGTGAAAGGCTTTCAGGTCTGCAGTCTACCAGGAACAGAGATATCATGGAAACTCACTTGGCTCTCACTTACTGTAATGACCAACTGAATAAACTGCAAGTTCTATTGCAGAGGGGAGTCATTCTAGTTAGATGCTAAAGACACTACCTCATTAACATCAAGCTGTTTTAGTTCTTGACAGATGTAGCACAATACTAAGAAGACAGACTTTCTACTCATATGTCTTTAGGCAAAACCAGAAATAGCTGGTTAAAAAAAAAACAACTCCCATCTTTCTTCATTAAGTTCTACAAGAGCTGACTCTTACAGTGTCTATCAGTAGGCATTACATATGTGCATATGAGTAAAGCTTTCTCATATCTCATTTAAAAGTTTAGTGTAAAGGAGGCTGGGCATAGTGACACACACCTTTAGTTCCAGCACTGGAGAGACAGAAGCAGGCAGATCTTTGAGTTTGAGGCCAGCCTGGTCTACAGAACTAGTTTCAGGACAACCAGGGAAACCCTGCCTCAGAATATGTCCCCAATTCCCCCCCCAAAAAGTTTAATAAAAATAAAAATAAATACATGAATATGTGAACATAGCTCAAAATGAAGTAAGGATTATAAAGAAAGATAACATTTCCATTTATGAGTTATAAGCTTTATGACTCAGGAAATAGTAAACCACACCTTACCCATGGTTTTAGAAAGATGTTGGAAAACATTGATTCTGTATAAGCACAATGTCATTAAATTCACAAGAGTCACTTGGAGGTTGTAATGGATGATTAAAATGCAATGAACAGTAGGATGAAGGACTCTGAATAATTTGTTAGATACTATAAGAAAAGAATGAGAAAGTCAGAAGCTATCACTGAGATAGTAATTCAGAAGTCAGAGGAAAAAAGAGAAAAGGATAATTAGAAAAGAAATATAGAGATTTTAATACTTGATGCAATGAAAATACAACTAGAGATACCATTATAAAGTAAATTAAAGAATAACTCCTCTATATAAAAGATACTGATGAAAGTTGAATTAACTAATAAAAGAACTAGGATTTTTTTTGCAAGTAAATTCATGATGCTACTGTGAATTTTTTTTTATAGATAACATATTTCCCAAAGGATATCTACAGAGTGCAGGAAAAATACATTGTTTAAATAAAAACCTAATGTGAAATCTATTCTAGCTGGATACACAGTTGCTGAAGATAGTTAATACCGATCAAACCTTAGTAGACAACAATTAGCTATAAAGATATAAGTAATGTAAATAACAATTGTGAGTAGTTAGTAATATTAATCTGTAGTATTGATAAACAGTTTTGTACAACGAATTTTCCTATAATGTATAAAATATCAAGGTTATGATTTATTTTTATGTGTTGGAGAAAGCATTGGCATTTTACTGTGAAAATTGATAAGCATGATGACATAGAAGTTCTGTGTGAAACATTTTAAAGTCATGCTTAACAGTAACTAAGACCACTGTGGCCATCTTTCACAATTTCAAAGGACTGAAGTCTATTCATTGCACCATTTATCAGGAAACACATTGTGTTAATATGTTCATGAATGTGGTAACTAAGGCTGGGTGCTACACAGGCTTGAATGTCTGAAATCATAAAAATCCTAGGGCTTTGCAGAATAAATTGGATTTATAGTACAAGATGTTTTATCAACATTAAAATGAACAAGGTGTGTGTGTGTGTGTGTGTGTGTGTGTGTGCATGTGCAGATTTAAGGTGTATCATATATATTCATTGGCTCTAAGATTCACTCAGGATATCTCTTACCCAACAATAAGAAGGTTTTGCCCATGTAATTAGGATACACACTATTTGCTCCAATGGCTTATGCACAGAGGCTATTATGTATGTATGTATGTATGTATGCATGTATGTAAATATTATTCAGAAGAGGGGCCTATGAGAAGTATCTGCTTTCATCAATGACTTAATCCATCAAAGAATTTAAATTTTGAATCAACAATTAGTAGGTAGTGGGGCAGTGGAAGGTGAGCTTAGCTCAGAGAAGTAGATCATTGGGAAGTGGCGAGAATGTCCTTAATGGTTATTTCCTGCCTTGGCCCATTCCTGCTCTTTTATTCTTTCTGGCTGTCATGAAGTGAGCAATTCTACTCTATCATTCCCCTTTACTCTGACAATTTCTCTCAACATGGCCACAAAACAATGGAGCCAGCCAACCATGGACTGCATCATCTGAAACCAGGAGTCAAAATAAATTCTTCCTCCTTCAGGTTATGTATTTTATAACAGCAGTAAAAGTCTGGTGAATACAGTACTCTATAGTCACCTAGAACCACCTCTCCTAACCTCATATTCTCAAAATCAGGGGTGATTAAGGTCCTTATGCAAAAGATACCATTTTTGCAAACAACCTATGCAATCCTCTTATATGCTTTAATACTTTTTAGATTTCTACAAATGTAATTTTTAAAAGTATTTTCGATTGACCTTTGAATTTACAAATGAAAAACTCATTTATACAAGTGGCTGTTTGTTCATTATATTTAATTTTCATTTCTTAGTGTTATATAACACAATGAGGAATCACCCTATTGATATCATCTTAGATCTCATGAAATACAATAATAAACAACAACATCAATTAATGCCATGACAATTCAAAACTTTATGAAACGTTATATTACTGACTAAACTTGACACAGGAAATAAAACACTTGAAATATTCTTAAAATTTTGCCTAAGATTTTTGGCAAAACTGTTAAGTGTAAGCTGCAAAAAAACCAACCAACCAACCAACCAACCAACCAACCAATCAACCAACCAAGTTTTGTACATAGCAATTTGTATGTGAGGCTTAAATTTGAAATTTCATAAGCATTTTTTTTTTTCGAGACAGGGTTTCTCTGTAGCTCTAGCTGTCCTGGAACTCACTCTGTAGACCAGGCTGGCCTCGAACTCAGAAATCCGCCTGCCTCTCCATAAACATTTTTATCTTAAAGATATTTGTGTGGTACTTGTCATACTTTCAGCTATCAGCTTGATCCAATCTCAAATGGTTTTGGGGAAAAGGAAGCTCAGTTGAGAAACTGCCTCTATCAGATTGGCTATGGCATTTATGTGGGCATTTTTTAAATTCATCTTTCTTTTTTTTCCCATTCAGTTTCCTATTTTTTGAATGTTAATTTTATCATTTCGAAGCAACCCTTTCAGCATAACAAAATAAAACATCATAAGATAAAACAAAAACCATTACACTGATGTTAGACAAGGCAAAACCAACAAGAGTCCCAAGAAAAGGCACAGGAATCAGAGATCCACCCATTCACACATTTAGGATTTCCATAAAATACTCAACTTATCGCTATAATATATATGCAGAGGACCTCATGCCGACCCATGCCAGCCCCATGCTTTCGGCTTTAGTCTCTGAATTCATATGACCTTTGCTCAGTTGTGTAGAGGGCTTTGTTTTCCTTGTATCTACATTCCTTCTGGTTCTTAAACTTTTTCCACTGAACCCCAAGAGGAGGGATTTGAAAGAAACATCCCATTTAGAGCTTTGTGTTCCAAGAGATCTCTCAGAGTAGTATCTGGCTGTGAGTCTCTGTATATGTTTCCATCTGCTGCAGGAGGAAGCTTCTCTGATGATGGCTGAGCAAGGTACTGGTCTGCAAATATATTATTAGGAGTAATTTTATTGTTATTCGTTTTTTTTGAAACCAGTAATATTTGGTTTTATCCAATGTATTTGGGCCATTTAGTTTTTGGTTATTGGTTATCCAAGTAGTGTTGAATATGGCATAATTTTCATAAAGTAGGGTTTAAGTCAAATGAGGCACTGGAGAGGGTGATCAGGTATCCACATGGAACCTTCACTCCTATGTTCTAATGTCTTTGGTATGGAAAAGTACTCTGAAGGCAAGAAGAAGAAGAAGAAGAAGAAGAAGAAGAAGAAGAAGAAGAAGAA
>JADRCC010385330.1:0-20257 GCA_019843855.1 Hylomyscus alleni
AGTAGAGGCCCTTGGCCCTGAGAAGGGTCTGTGCCCCAGTGTATGGGAATGCAGGATTAGGAAGCTGGAGTGGGTGGGTTGGTGAGCATGCAAAGGAGATAGGGAGTTTCAGAGGGGAATCCAGAAAAGGGGATAACATTTGAAATGTAAATGAAGAAAGTATCTAATAAAAAAAGAATTCCAAGGTCCTACATTCTCTACACATTGTCCAGTTATAGGCCCATTTGTTCCCATCTTCAGCAAAAATGGTGGTTTACTGATGCTGGCTTAGATAGAGACTGATCTATGAATATAGAAGAGTGTCAAAAGGTATCATTTTATTGCCATATTCTTTTAGCAGAAAAATAGTATTTGCTTTCAACCTAGCTCCATAATCTCAGGTTCTTGCCCACACAAGCAGTGTCAGGCATGGGTTTCATCCCATGCAGTGAGTCTTAAATACAATAAGATAGTTGTTGGTTACAACCACAACTTTTATGCCATTATTACAACAACATACCACACAGATAAGTCACCATTGTAGGTGGAAGGGTTTCAAGTGGAATTGATGTATAGCCTTCACCTCTGAAATTTTGTACCATATTCCTTCCAGTACTATGAAACTTGTCAGTATGAGAGAACTCTAAGAAACCACCAGCTTAATTATTCTATGTTCAGTAGATGTGTTGGTGTTATCTTCACCATTGGATCCTAACAGTCAGTTATGGAAAGCTAAGAAAAGCCTTTGACAATAGCTGGAGTTATTTTGCAGTTTTTTGTTTTTTGTTGTTTTTTTGTTTGTTTGTTTGTTTTTGGGTTTTTTTCGAGACAGGGTTTTTCTGTGTAGTCCTGGCTGTCTTGGAACTCACTCTGTAGACCAGGCTGGCCTTGAACTGAGAAATCCGCCTGCCTCTGCCTCCCAAGTGCTGGGATTAAAGGCGTGTGCCACCACCACCCGGCCTATTTTGCAGTTTCTAATGGGCCTTTTAAACAACAGTTCAATTCATTGTAACACATTCTAGGTACTAGACTCTTTTACTTGATGACAAAATAAGTCAAGTTGTTATTTTGTCTCCTCCCATTTTTCAGCAATTCCATTTATCTTTCTTCCATGTATGTGTATATTTTGAGAAGCTTCTACTGTAATAGGTCTCCACATGGCCTCTCAAATTGCCCTTATTATTATTATCTTTCTCTTCTTGAATTCCATCCTTTTCCTTCCCATTCCCTCCCAATCCCACTTTGACTCTCCCATTCCTGATCCCTACCACCCTGTATCTCATTACTATATATTCTACTTTTTGTACATTAGGAGTTCCTCCCCGACCCAATCTCTTACTCTATTCTTGACTTCTGAGTTTATATGGATATTAGGATGCCCATGGAAGGCTTAAAGCTAACAACCATATATAAATGAATACATACCATATTTTTTTCTTTTCTGGCCTTTGTTACCTCACTTGGAATTCTTTTTAAAACCATTTATTTACCTGTGAATTTTATGGTTTTATTTAAAAAAAAAAACAGGTAGTACTATTCCATTGTGTAAATGTATCATATTTTTATCTTCCATTCATCTGTTGATGGACATCCACACTGTTTCCAAGTTCTGGTTACTAAAACTTGAGCATCAATGAACATAGATAACCAAATATTTGTACAGTCCCTTGGGTATTACCCCAAGAGAGTATAGCTGAATCTTAGGACAGATTTCTTCCAAGCTTCCTGAGGAACTGCCACACTGATTTACATAGTAGCTGTACAAGTTTGTACTCCCATTAACAATGAATAAGTGTTCCTCTTATCTCATATATTTACCTATATGAACTATCATTTGTTTTTATTGATCTTGGCCCTTTGACTGGTATAATGTGAAAACACAAAGTAGTTTTGATTTTCATCTCCCTGACAACTAAGGATGTTGAACATTTTTTAGGTGATTCTCATCAATTTGTTTTGAGTCTTGATAATTCTCTGTTTAGATTTGTACCATGTTTATAATAGGATTGTGTCTGTTCTTGACACCTAGACTTTTGAGTTCTTTATATATTTACATATTAGGCCTCCATCAGATGTACAGTTGGCAAAAACATTTTCCAGTTCTGGCGGTTTATGCCAAGTCCCATGATGGACACACAGAAGCTTTTTCAGTTTCATGAGATCACATATGTTTCTTGTTGCCCTTAGTTTCTATCAGTGTGCTGTTCAGAAAGTCTTTCCATTAGCCAATGAATTTTCCTTATGAAGCGGAAAATTAGTCTTTAAATTTTTTTAAACAATTGTGTTAGAGTTTTTATAGAAAGTACAGAGTCTGTAGATTGCTTTTGGTAGGATATTCATTTTCTTAAGGTTATTGTGAAAGAAAATGAATGGTGGTATGGTATATACTCTAGAAGACTTTCAAACAGAACTATAGAGATTTCCACTATGAACTTGCAATGTCCAGCAAAACTTCAGCATTGTGAAATTTGTTCCTAAGAAAATATAGTTTGCACACATTAATGTTTTTCCCTTTTAATTTTCTCTTCTCATCATAGTATCTTATTTATTTATTTATTTATTTATTTACTTATTTATTTATTTATTTTACCTTAGGACTACATATCATGTTCTCTGGAAATATTTAAAAATGTAATCATTAAACTTTATGTACATGTTTGATCAGGCTAAATGAGAAATCATCACAAAAGCATCCACAAACTTTGAAATAGTGATAACTCAGCAATGGTTTGCGCTCTGGAGTAACTTGGAACTTGCACAATGGAGTGAATGTGAATCTGTTTTCTGTGGCTTCAGTTATGAGAACCACGGACACTTCTATTTAATTCGTTAACTGCATACTGTAATTAAAGTTATTACTAATCAATTAAAATATGTTTGCAGTAATTCGGGAATGTGAAAATAGAAAAATATATCTCTAGAAATCAATTTACTTATGGGTATATTATTTTAACATACATAGGATTTTTTGGCTTCTTTTCTAACTTAACTTTTAATACTTTATTTGTGGATAGTAACTGTGATTAATGAGAGGTTGAAATGATACTTTCCCATGTCAGGAAAGACATAATCCTGAGCAATATGAATTTATTGAAAAAAAATTATTCCTTAGAGAAATGTATATACCAGGTTCCTCACTCATATGTATTGTTAATTCCTTTCTAATTCATTTATTATCAGATCTCAAAAATGTATTTATATGCTTAATTAAACTTCTCAGACTTTTGAAAGAAGTCACAATGAATAAATAATTCTGACTTTGATTGACGTATAAGAGAAATCAAATTCAAAGCAAATGAGACAATAAGAATTTAATATCAGAGAGCAAATGGCACGTCTTTTGAAAACTTATTGAGCTGTTTATGAAAATGAAAATTCCTATTCTCCATATTACAGTAATTGACACTGATGTGGTTGCATGTGTCCACCTCAAGTTTCCAAGTCCCCCACAAGTAAAAGGCAGAAACTAGTCAGTGATAAGAGAAAGTCTTCTGAGTATCTTATTGATCAATAGTTAATCTTCAGTTTCTGAAATTTCACTGACCATCACCAAATAGTGCAACTAATGGTTAAGTGGTGGCAAATTGTCATACTAGTTTTTAAAAATGGAAAAAGTAAGTGACTTTTAATACTTAATCAATTTTATAGTATTGTATTTTTGCTAACAATAACAAAGAAATACATTTGAAAATTTTTGCATCATTGTAACACACCAGCAAATGCTTAAATTTCAGAATCACCCTATTATTCTTACTGTAATACATTTTTGAAATATTATTAAAAAAAAGCAAACTTTAGTATCTATATGAAAAGCATCAGCTCTACTTCCTAAAATATGAAGTGGATCAAAGAACTCAGTGTTGCTTGGAAGATGCCAACATTTTTCCTGAACCAAGCTGAAGTGTTGGTGGGAAAGTGAGTACAGCCCCAGATGACTGTGAGATTAGAAGCCAGATGCTGAAGACAGCCTGTAGGCATACCCTGTCTTGTGTCTATTCCATAGAGTGAACTGAAAAATCCTTCATTTACCAAGCAAAGTTACCCTATTTGTTAAAATGTTATCATTAATTTAAATATTACAGTCCTTATTAAATTTATATGTGCTTAAAGAACAATGTTATATAAATTGGTAGTGATTTGAGTTAGTATAATGCTAAAATCTTAAATAGATAAACGATAATTTGCATTCCTTTTTAATTTCCCAAGTACGAAGCTACTGTGCAAGCATCCTGGACATTTGGATGAGTTTGCATATACTTAAATCACATCCCTGTGGTTTTGCTCAATAGATATGTTTAGGTGAGGAAAAATGACTATTACATGAAATCCTTAATAAAAATTTTACATAATGTCATACTATAAACTAAAATGTCATTTCACATGAAAATTATATGGTACGTCTAGTAAATGAATAAAACAGGTTGATGAATAACGCATATTATAGTACTAATATTTTAAAGAAATTCTATACAATTCAATTGACAGATATATGACTATTTTCATATGGCTACATTCCTATACACATACAGGTAAAATTACAGAGTTTACATATTAAAATGCAATATTATAAATCATAGAAGTAGTGTAGTTATTTGTGTACTGAATAAATACTTAAAAAGCAAAAGATTGAGGAGCTGGAAGAGGGAGGACTCTTTTGGGTAACTCATAGGCCTTGGAAGTGCAAAGACCTGAGGTAGGTCCTCAGAACCAAAAGAAAGATGTCAAATGTATTTGCTCAGACTAGAATTCTCAGCACTGGAGATGTGGGCAAAGGCAGATCGCTATCTCTTGACTTCCACACTTACATACACCATCTTCTCTCATATACAAAAGCACAAAACAAAGCACAAAAAAAATCAGGAATAGATTTATTGGTTATTTTATTTTTTTAATTTTTATAGCATGTTATTCATCTAAATTCTTTGAAAATAAAAAGCAAATGTATCATTCATGATTGCTCTTAGTGCAAAGCACAGAATGAATAATCATACAAATATACTTTCTTACACTTCATTTTTTTAATTTTTAAAAGTTTATTTTATTTATATATTTTGTTGATATAGGATCTTTCAATGTAGCTCTGGTTTCCAGAAACTCACTGTATAGACAAGACTGACTTGAAATTTTCATAGGTGTGTCTATCTTTGCCTCCCAAGTGCTGAATTAAAGGCATTTGCCAACATGTGAGGCCACTCTTCTATTGTTACCAATGACTACTTCAGAAAACAAACAAACAAAAAAACAGGAAAAAATTTATCTCTAAAGTATTAAAATAAAAATTATTTTCAATTTGATATAAAGGTTTATTATCATAGGAACAACAAATTATGTTTTCCTTAAATGTTTCAAGCATGCACTAGACTAAATTCTGAAGAGAAGCTTGAATAAATCAGAGTTTTGAGGGATTCTGCCCTATTTTGATTTCTATGAAGGAAGTTGCCAGAAGCTTGCAAGCATGGTATTTGTGCCTCAGTTAATATTACAATATTGTTTATTCTCACATTACATGTGTATATGCACACTATAAAATGACATACAGAAACTGGCAGCAAAATGGTTTGCTTCATATAAAGGCAAAATATTTGTATTTTATTGAAAAACTCTTTGTTTTTCATGTACTGACTTTTAAAAACCAAAAGTAAGCTTTAAGTATCTCACGCTTGACACAGAAGAAACAAAGTGCATTTAAATAACCACAGTAAAGAAAAGTAACTAGGAATTTCTTCCAGATTTTATTTTAAGTCAGGGAAAGGACCATGGATATCATATTTGTAAAAATCTACTTTATCTCTTTACATAAAGAAGGTTTTGATTTCAGAGACAAATTACTTAAGATACTGGAAAATTGGCACTATATCATCATGATCATCATCATCAAAACAAATAAATGCTTCTTCTCATAACATATTTTACAGAATTTACACAATAATTAATGTTATATTTTATCAGTAAATGGATCGAACTACAAAATATTATGCCAAGTAAAGTAACCCAGAAAGTAAACTGTTGGGGAACCTTGTTAAGATCTCCCCTGACTAGATTGCTTTCTGAGGTCAGCAAAAACTGGGAGACTATCTTTCTCAGCATGGATTCTTTCTTTATGCCTCTATCAGCACAGTTTCTTTGTCAGGAGAGTGCCCTAAACACAGTTGTCTGGCCATGTCTGAAAAAATGACCTTGTACAGAGTACTATGTGCTCTGGTAAAGAAATTGGAGAGGTCATACACTATCTACTTAACAACACACCTGAGAGCTTTAGAACAAAAAGAACAAACACACCCAAGAGGAGTAGATGCAAGAAATAGTCAAACTCAGGGTTGAAATCAACCAAATACAATCAAAGAGAACTATACAAAGAATCAAAACCAGGAGCTGATTCTTTGAGAGAATCAACAAGATAGATGAACCTCTAGACAAAGAACTGAAAGGCCCAGAGACAGTATCTAAATTAACAAAATCAGAAATGAAAAGAGATACATAGCAACAGAAACTGATTAAGTGATCTTTGCCAAGTTCCTCAGTCAAAATTTGTATAGGTTCATTAGTGTTAAACCAATGCTTTCTATGTCTCAATTCTTAGTACATGCCTTTTACAGATGTCTTAAACAAACAAAACCATTCACATACACAAAAGGATGGAATTATTTGCTCAAAATATAAAGAGCTCAACAAAAATATTTTAAAAACTTAAAGAATAAATCCAACAGGGCAGAGTTTTCTGAAGCTTCTTGATACAGAGATGCTAAGGAAGTTTTTTTTTTTTTTTTTAATGATTAAATTCAACAGTGTACCTTATGTTTTGAAATTATCTAGCTCATTAAAATTTAACTCTTTTTATTGAAAGCCCACAACTAAGCAAATACCCTTTCTCTGTGCCTTTATTCATTCATCTGCCATCAAATTAAGAACAAAAGAAACTTATTTGATTAATGACCCCCGCTAATCATTTCAGCAAAGCACATGAAGACACTTTTTAATTTTATTTCACTAACAAATTAAGTTTGTGTTATTCATAAATGTCACTCATATGCAAATTATGCATAAATATTCAGGGTGATCTATATTTTATCAGTGATAACAGAAAGCTTTCCAGTCAGTGTGGGTTTAAACAGTAATTAGTGCATACGTTATTAAACACTTTAAACAAATGGGCTGTATCAAACCCAAATTTAGAGTTCAAAGAAATTTCATAGCATCTTGATTGCACAGGTGTCTGAGCCACTAAATTTTTTTGCATTCATAAAAGATAAAATGTTAGTTTACATACATTATAATTCTTTTAGAAACTTTAATGTCATCACAATTATTTTCAATAGTACTACTTTAATCTCCATCTTTGCTCTCATATGTTTTTTGATGTTTAGCTTCTGAGAAATTCCAGTAAATAGAGAGAGTCGAAAGGGAATCAACTTTTGCACTAGAAAGTATAAACTATGATTATTTAGGTCTTCCAATTAAACCATGGTTATATCTCTTAAATGAACTTGTAGGACACCAGGGAGAATGGGATTTGGAGAATGGCAGTACTACAAATGCAATCCCTTCCCCAGTTTCTCTCCCTCCAGGAAATACCCTATCACATCCTCCCTCCCCCTGCATCTATGAGTGTGTTCCTCCACCCACCAACTCACATACTCCAACCTCCCCACCCTTGATTCCCCTACACTGGGGCATCTATCAAGCCTCATAGGACCAAGGACCTCTCCTCTCATCGATGCATGACACGGCCATCCTCTGCTACATATGCAGCTGTAGCTATGTGTACTCATTTGTTGATGGCTTAGTCCCTGAGAGTTGTGGGAGGTCTGCTTGGTTGATATTGTTGTTCTTCCTTTGGGGTTGCAAACCCCTTCAACTCCTTCAATCCTTTCTCTAACTCCTCTATTGGGGACCCTGTGTTCAGTCCAATGGTTGACTGAGAAATTCTGCCTCTGTATTTGTAAGGCTCTGGTTGGGCCTCTCAGGAGACAGCCATATCAGACTCCTTTCAGCAGGCACTTCTTGGCATCCACAATAGTGTCTGGGTTTGGTAACTGTATATGGAATGAATCCTCAGTGGGGCAGTCTCTGGATGGCCTTTCCTTCAGTCTCTGCTCTACACTTTATCCCCATATTTGCTCCTGTGAGTATTTTATTCTCCTTCTAAGAAGGACCAAAGCACCCACACTTTGGTATTCCTTCTTATTGAGCTTCATATGGTCTGTGAATTGTATTCTGGTTATTAAAGGAGGAAAAAAAAAGCACTCAATTCAAAACAGAACCGTAGGTTGTAAATTTTTTTACGTTGAAGAAATTGTGGGGAAGAGGTGATTTAAGAGTCAGGTAATCTTTCTGGTCTCAAGAAGAAACAGTGTTTGGATTCCAATTTCCAGTTCAGGCAGCTCACAACATACTATGCTCTATCTTCAAGGAAGCCAACATCCTCTTCTGGCCTCTGCAGGCATTCATACACACAGGTATTCATATGTTCACACACATACACACACAAGCACACACACACACAAGCACACACACACGTACATACATGAAAAATAATTCTAAAAGCAATTGCTTAATTCTTAAATCAAAAAAGTTTTGACACAGTTTCTTTTCTATTGCAGTCATAAATCACAAAAAAATATATTTTTAAAACAATTAATTTGGGGTTTATACTTTCAGAAGGTTAGAATTCATGACCATCACAGTGGGACCAGAGCAGAAGGCAAGGTAGCATGGAACTGAAGCGGTATGTGAAAGATTACAATCACAAGGCTGAAAGAGCTCACTAAGAATGGTACAAGTCTTGGGAAACCTTAAAACCCACTCCCCATTGCCATTCCTTCTCCCATAATACCACACCTTCTAATCCTTTCCAAAGATTTCTATCAACTGTGGACCAAAACAGTGTTCAAATATTTGGCCTATGAGGGCCATTATCAATCAAAACATATTATTCTATTCTCTAGCCATCACAGGCTTGTTAACACTTGCTAATACAAAATGCTTTTAGTCCTACTTCAGAAGTCTCCATGCTCTTTACCAGGTTTAACACTGTTTAAATGAGACTAAAGGCAATTTCATCATTGTAGCTTTCTGTAAAATTGGAAAGGAAATCACACATTTCCAGCATACAATGGCAGTGAATATATATTTCCATACCAAAAAGGAGAAGTAGACACACAATGAAAACACTGTTCAGAAAAAATGAGACCAAAAATACCTTCGGGGCATGGTTCAAATACTACAGCTCATGTCTGATGGTTATGGGTTTAGAACTTTTCACCCTGTCTCTGGGAATGGCCCCTCTCCTTGTATGCCCCTATGTTTGGAAGATGTCTCATGGCTCTGGCATCTCCAACATCATAGTTTCTCCAAATGAGTAGAGGCTTTATTTTCATGGCTTCATGCATGGATTCTTATATCCTTAGTGTAGGTTTTTTTTCTGCCACACACCTGACTTCAGTGGCTCTTCTTAACCACAGAAAAAAAAAGAGTCTATAACCTCTCAGGTATCGTTCACTATTCTAAACCCTGAAAAACATGGATGCCACTGCGAAATTTGACTGCTCACTTGGGGTGGGATCTGGAACCATCTTTAGAACATATTTTCAGAAACTTTTCTTTGTTGTTTCTCTCAAGGAAGAGAAAATTACATAGGCCTCTTCATTTTTACATGTTGGAAGGTTAACTGGCTGGTGACTTAATAAGGGAATCTATATTTTTATCTTATTTTGTAACAGGTCTTTCTTCAAACTTCTCATTCCATTCAGCAAAAACTTGGAATCAACATTAATTTTCCTTATACTTTACTTCTAAAATTGGATTTGTTGTATTCATTTTTGTCTCATTTGAGGTTTTTATTACAGCCCTGTACAAGAATGATAACTAATAACCGCTGTCTTGAAATCTCCTCTTCCAGTGAACCAATGAGTTTAAATGATGTTTAAATGAGTTTAAATATGAGCATGATGGAAGGTTATTTTGTAGGAGTGGGGTGTGTTGGAAACATAGGTTTTTGTAGGAGATAGTATAGGGATCAGAAGGCAACAAATATTATAAGGGGTTGAAATAAATTGTGTACATATAAAAAGTTATGAAAAATGCAAAATAATTTAAAATATTCTCCCAATTAGAATCATAATCCAGTTTATTGTAAAACTCATGTGTAGTATTGTAAAATATGTTTTGTTCTACTTGAGTAATTTATTTATTAATGCTCTTATTTAAATTTCATCTTTCCTTTGTGATCTAAAGTTGCAATATCTTCTGACTTAGAAATTTATTTTAGTGGCTATATTTCACTAAAAAGTTTATACTTTTTATTAAACTTTTCTAATTGAGTTTTAGAAAGACATCAGTGAAATTCATGTATGATTATTCAAAGTAGTACTATTAGAGAATAATTAATATGATTTATAAAGTTATCTCTTGGCAACTAAAATATTTTAACAATCAGATGAGAAATTTTATTTTGACTATCATTCATTTTCAATCTCTAGTTACACAAATATTTTAAAATTTCTCCATGATAAGAACCTATTTTGATTCATTGTAACCTTTCAAAAAATATTTTTTTCCTTTTATTTGTATGGGTATTTTGCCTACACTCATGCCTGTGTGCCACATACACCCAGTGCCCATTTAGGTCAGGATAGGACAATTGTACCTTGGGACTAGTGTTATAGACAGTTATTAACTGCTATGTAGGAGCTTGTAACTGAACTGAACATAGATCCATGGTAAGAACAAGTGCTTTTAAGTGCTGAACCATCTCTACAGCTATAATTATAATTTTTACTGTAATTAGTTTATATTTATCATAAATTATGTGTTTAATTTATCAACTTCTGAACTTTAAGTTTCTGAATTCTTTGAACAATTATTGAGAATTAGTTCTAATGCACTGTCTCAATTTGGTTCCCAAAAGCCTTGCTTCCAGACCTGAGGGTCCCTGCCCTCAGGTGGCTTTGACTGGTATTAAAAAATTGCAGGACAGCTAGTGGCTGGCCAGGGAGACAGAGGCTGGTCTTTTAGATTCACCATAGAGGGAGAAGGGAAGAAAAGAGAGAATCACTATGACAGGGAAGCCACTTCCCTGATTGGTTCTGAGATAGCTGAGATGAAATATAGAATTTAAAAGATGTTAACTCAGGAATACCAGAGGGGAGTGTTTGCTAGCTGCAGAGAAGTTTAGAAGTGCCCAACCACTGAGCTAGTCTAGGCATATCAAAATTAGCTGGCATGTACGTCTTTCATTAGCAAATCAAAAGGCCCTTCTTCGGAGGTTGCATTATATACATGACCCACCAGGAGCTAAAGCAGTTTAACAAATATACTGCTAAAAAAAAAACTTCTATACTATGTATGACATAATTTTATTTTAATATAAACATTTCAAAATAACCAATTGACTTTTCCTATGTGAATTATCTGTATTTACACCAGGGTCAAAATTTAATATTCAACAGTATGAATTTCCAAAAACAATCTGTTTCCACAGTGTGCATGAAATTTCAAATAATCAAAATTATGGGTATTCATTAATTTTGTATTTGATTTCTCTGATAACATAGGATCAAAATTGTACCATTTAAATCTCCATAGAGTTGTTTTGATATTACCAACATATTAATCATCATTATTTCTTTACTATCTAAAACTACCCAAGAGGCCAAATTAGAGTAGTGATACACATGGGCCTACCAGCATGATCTGCAAGTATACCTTCTGTGGCTGCTTCTCTTATATTATTATGTTTACATATCATCATTGTCTAATGATAAGGTATAGATTATTATATTAACAGGGTTCAGGTTAGTTTTCAGATAGAAAGTGGCCATATGTTACTTTCTTTTGAGTATTGTAAATTTCGTAAGCATTCTATATTAGTTATTACATTATCATTAGTTACTAAGATCTGGAATAGTAGTAAAAGTTTTGTGCATGACATTTTGGTTTATAGCTAATTTCTATAGATAATTTAGAACAAGTATTTTTAAATATTAGAAAATAAGAAATGAATACTTTTAATTTATGCCTATATGACATATAATAAAAGTAGTTTATGAAAGATTTTGAATTTGAATCTGGGTGAGTTTTGTCACAATGCACATTCTCTATTAACTGCATCTCTCCTGGATACACTGAACTTCCAATTATTCACAAGACACATTGATTCTTGTTCTCCAAACAGGGAGTATGGCAGAATTTGGCATCTCCTAGGCCGCAGTACATGTCACAGCTCACTGACTCTTTGTTTTATCAGTCAGCACCAAATAGTTTTTTCAGTGCCACTTAAAATAAGGAGGTATTTATGATTAACAGTATCTGGTATCAAAGCACTTCACATTATTAACATTTATACTTCATATTTGCCCTAAAATGCTTATGAGCCTTTATTCCTTGGGTAGTCAGGACAAGAGAAATGAGTTATTTATTCCTGATTACATTTCAGCTCTAACAACACAAGAAAACTTTATGCACATGCATTTGAAAAGCCAAAAATCTGTGGCCAAAGGAAATTTCCAGAAGGAAAACAATCTATTGGAGATAATTTATATTATTTTAATTCATTACATAGGAAAAACTCGTAAACCAATTCAGAAAAAGTAAGAAAATTGACAAATTAGATGAGACAACAGAAGAAGAGACTGTATGTGGACCCTCCCAGATAGCAAAAAGTACTGGTAAATATGGCTTATGTGGGTATTTCCAGTAAGTAACTGACACACTCTAGAAGCATACTAGACTCTATACAGGAACCCAGCATTACTGAGTGGCAGGTGAAAAAGATTATGCAGCTGTCCAACAGTTGGGTAAGAGCAGATGCTGTGTGTGTGTTCTTTTCCCATATCATATATCTGATATTTTTGATATCATAAATATATGATATATCATATATTTAAATTTTTGAAAATATTAAAAATTTAAAATATACTAGATCCTGTTTTAACAGTTGTAAATTTATTAAAAAGCTAAGAAGATAATCAGACAGTTTAATTATCTGACTCATCTATGTATCTAGATAACAATTACTCCTTTACTTATAATAATAAAATGGATTTTACAAACTTAGTATTTTCATTTATAATATCAGATATAATTGGAATTGGCTTAGCAATTGTGATCTAAAAAGAGAGCCTTGTTGGATAATTGAAACAGAGATGTTCACATACTAGGATAAGCTTGTATCCCTGCATAATTTAAATATTGGAATGGATCATTTTGATTTAATATTTGTTTCATATACAGTGGACATACAGTAGTAAATTGATCAGTTTTCTCTATTCATTCTAACTAGTATATTTTAAAATATGAATTTAATTCTCACATAATAAGTACAGATTTGAAAACATTCATAATATTTTGTTATCAGAATTATAAAGCTGATATCAAAATTATTGGTGTGAAAAAAATAAATAAATCCCTTAAAGAAATACAGGAAAATACAGTCAAGCAGGAGAAGGAATTGAACAAAACATTTGAATAACTAAAAATGGAAATAGAAACAATAATAAAAACATAAAGGGAGGCAAGCCTGTAGATGGACAACTTGGAAAAAAGATCAGGATCTACAGAAACAAGAATCACCAACAGAATACAAGAGATAGAAGAGAGAATCTCAGGCATAAAAGATACCATATAAAATAATTACACATCGGTCAAAGAAAATATAAAGTATAAAGCTCCTAACACAAAATATCTTTAAAATTTAGCACACCTAAGAATAACAGGAATAGAAGATGGTGAAGAATTCCAACTCAAGCAGTCAGAAAACATCAACAAATTCATAGAAGAAAATGTGTCAAACTTAAAGAAAGTGCTGGCCATAGAAGCCTACAGACCACCAAATAGATTGGACAAGAAAAGAAAATACTTTCATCATACAATAAGCAAAACTCTAAATCCAAATAAGAAAGAAAGAATATTAAAAGCTGTAAGGGAAAAAGACCAAGTAACAAATCAAGGCAGACTGATCAGAATTACACCAAACTTTTCAACAGAGACTCTAAAAGTCAGAAGATCCTGGATAGATGTGATCCATACCATAAGAGAACACAAATCCCAGTCTAGAATACTATATCTAGCAAAATGTTCAATCACTGTAGATGGAGAAACTAAGATCATCTATGACAAACCAAATTTAAACAGTATGTTTCTACTAATCAAGCCCTACGGAGGATACTGGAAGAAATTCACCAACACAATGAGGATAACTTCACCCAAGAAAACACAAGAAATTAAATATTTCACAACAAGTCCCCTAAAAGAGAATCATATATGCATGCTATCCCCTCCAGTAACAAAAATAATCGGAACTAGCAGTCATTTAGTCTTTAATATCTCTCAACATCAACAGATTCAATTTCCCAATGTACTCAGGCTAACAAAGTGGATATCTAAATAAGATTCAGCATTTTGCTGGATACAGAAACTTATTTCAGTAGCAAAGTCAGATACTACTTCAGAGTAAAAGCCTGGGAAAAAGTTTTGCAAGCAAATTTTCCCAAGAAATAAATGGGAATGGCAATCCTAATATCCAATAAAATAGACTTTCAAATAAAACTTATCAAATATGATGGGAAAAGACACCTCATGTTCATCAAAGGAAAAATCTGTCAAGATGGTGTCTGAATTCTGAACATTTGTGCCCCAAATGCAAGGGCACCAACATTTGTAAAGAAACTAATAAAGCTTGAAACACACATTGAACCTCACACAATAATAGGGGGAGACTTCAGTACCCCACTCTTACCAATGCACAGGTCCTTGAAAAGGGAACTAAACACAGGCTAAGTGAAACTAAGAGAAGTTATGAACCAAATGGATTTAACAGATATCTACAAAATATTTTACCCCAAAACAAGAGAATATATCTTCTTCTGAGCACTTCATGGAACCATTTGCAAAACTGACCATTTAATCAGACATAAAATTGATATATGAAGATTGAAATTATCCCATATCAGATCACTATGGACTAAGACTAGATGCCAATAACAGAAAGTCCACATACTCGTACAGATTGAACAACTCTCTGATCAGTGATAACTTGGTTACAGAAGAAATAAAGAGAAAAATCAAAGATTTATAGAATTCAGTAAAAATAAAGATATATCATACTCAATCTAATGGGACACAATAAAAGCAGTATTAAGAGGAAATTTCATAGCACTAAGGGCCTTCATAAAGAAGTTGAGGATATCCCATAAAAGCAACTTAATAGCACACTAGAAAGCTCTAGAATAGAAAGAAGCAAAGAAGCCCAAGAGAAGTAGACAGCAGGAAATAGTCAAATTCAAGGGTGAAATCAACCAGTTATAAACAAATAAAATCAACAAAATCAACAGTTGGTTCTCTGAAAAAATAAAATAAAAAAAATAGAATTCTTAGCTAAACTAACTAAAGAGAACAGAGATAGTATCCAAATCATAAATGAGAAGGGAAATATAACAACAGAAACTGAGGACATTTGAAGAATCGTCACAACCAACTACAAAAACTATATTCTACAAACCTGGAAAATCTAGATGTAATGAATGATTTTCTAGACAGATATCACATATCAAAGTTAAGTTAAGATCAGGTAAACTACCTCAATACTCCTATAAGCCCTAAGAAAATAGAAATATTCATTAAATCCTCTCAACCAAAAAAAAAAAAAAAAAAAAAAAAAAGCCAGGGCCAGATCCAGATGGTTTTAGTTTAGAATTCTACTAGACCTTCAAAGACGTGCTAATACCAATACTCCTCAAACTATTCCACAACATAGAAACAGAAGCAGAAGGAATACTACCTAATTCATTCTATGAAGTAACTATGAAGTTACTCTGAGACCTAAACCACACAAAGACCCAACAAAGAAAGAAAACTTCAGATCAATTTGCTTATGAATATAGATGCAAAAATACTCAATTAAATTCACACAAACCTAATCCAAGAACACATCAAAACCACCATTCATTAAGATTAAATAAGCTTCATTCCAGGAATGCAGTGATTATTCAATACATGAAAATTCATTAACTTAACACACTACATAAACAAACTCAAGGAAAAATTCACATGGTCATCTCATTAATCGCCGAAAAAGCCTTTGGTAAAATACAACATCCCTTCATGTTAAGAGTATTGGAGAGATCAGGAATTCATGTAATATATCTAAACATAATAAAAGCAATACATAGCAAACCAACAGCCATCATCAAACTAGTGTGAAAATAGATGCAATTCCACTAAAATCAGGAAAAAGACAAGGTCATCCAATTTGTCTCTACTTATTCAATATAGTACTCAAATTTCTAGATAGAGCAATTGGACAGCAAGAGGAGATCAAAAGGATAAAAAATGGAAAGGAAAAGTCTAAGTATCAATATTTGCAGATGGTATGAAAGTATACATAAGTGACCCTCAAAATTCCACTAGAGAAATCCTACAGCTAATAAATAACTTCAGCAAAGTGGCTGAATATAAAATTAACTCAAATAAATCAGTAGACTTCCTTTAAACAAATAATAAGGGAGCTGAGAAAGAAATTAGGGAAACAATACCCTTCACAACAACCAGAAATAGTATAAAATATCTTGTTTTAACTCTCAGAAAGAAAGTAAAAGATCAGTAGGACCAGAACTTGAAATCCCTGGTGAAAGAAATCAAAGACCTTAGAAGATGGAAAGATCTTGTATGCTCATAGATTAATAGGATTAACATAGTGAAAATGGTCATCTTAACAAAAGATCCGAGAGACTGAGCCATTAACCAGGAGCATACAAGGGCCGGTTCCAAGACCCCGGCACAAATATAGCACAATACTGCCTGGTAAGTCTTTAGTGGGAGAAATGTGCCTAATCCTCAGGAGACTTGAGGCCCCAGAAAAGGGGGAGGCCTAGTGGGAGAGGGTAATCATCTTGGAGGTAAATGGGAGGAAGAATGAGATGAGGAACTATGGGTGAAGGGCCAAGAGAGAGATGACAGGAATGTAAATAAATAAAATAATTTAAAAAACAATAAGAGGAAGATTCAAATAATTCTCCAAAACAATATACTGATGTTCTAGGAGGCCAATTGCAGCAAAGATTTCTCTCATTCTAGTGAAACATCTGAAGAAGTCTAGAAGGATCCCTAATCAAACAAAGAAGCAGGGAAATTAAGATTATAGAAGTATGAAAATTCTAGATAACCTGAGATTCTTATATTCCAAGAAGAGTAATTTGAGGTCATGGAATAGATGTTCCTATTGGTAATAGTTATGAGGTTGAAAATGTCAAGTACTCTAGTCCACAGAATGAAGGAAATCAGCTAATTCTTAAAGTTGTCCTGTATTTAAACTAAATTTAAAAAAATGTGTTTTAAAAATCAAAGTAAAGAATAAATAGCAAAAGCATAATAATGTACACACATGAAATTTAATCATTGCAATGTCAAGAGGCTTAATTTTTATCTCTTACTGTGTAGTTGGTTTCTACTATTAAAGGATATAAAAAAGATAGTTGTATTCTAATTGTTTCCCTGTTTCCAGTTTACCAACTACAAAACCTATCCCATAAATTTTAAAGCATTATCGAGAATACATAACATATTTTGAGATATATCTTTCAATTAAGTATTTAAGATTGAATTGTATTTTTTCATTATAAAACTCATTTATTTTTATTTTTTAAATGTTTTATTTATTTTCCTTCTTGAGTTTCTTGTGGTTTGTGGATTGTACTTTGTGTATTCCAAACTTCTGGGCTAATATCCACTTATCAGAGAGTGCATACCATGTGTGTTCTTCTGTGATTGGGTTACTTCACTCAGGATGATATTCTCCAGATCCATCCATTTCCCTAAGAATTTCATAAATTCATTGCTTTTAATAGCTGAGTAGTACTCCATTGTATAGATGTACTACAATTTCTGTATCCATTCCTGTATCCAACATCCCCAAGATGTTGAGGGACATCTGGGTGGTTTCCAGTTTCTGGTTACTATAAATAAGTCTGCTATGAACATGGTGGAGCATGTGTCCTTATTACATGTGGGAGGATCTTCTGGGTATGCCCAGGAGTGGTATAGCTGGGTCCTCCGGTAGAACTATGCACAATTTCCGGAGGAACCACCAAACTGATTTCCAGAGTGGTTGTATCTGCTTGCAATTCCACCAGCAATGAAGTAGTGTTCCTCTTTCTCCACAACCTCTCCAGCATCTATTGTCACCTGAGTTTTTTATTCTAGCCAATCTGATTGGTGTGAGGTGAAATTTATTCCTTCTTAAAAGGGGAAACAAAATATCCATGCAAGTAGTTGCAGAGACTAACTATGGAGCAGAGACTGAAGGAAGGGCACTCCAGCCTAATATAGCTGTCTCCTGAGAGGCTCTGACAGTACCTAACTAATACAGAAATAGAGGCTCACAGCCATCCATTGAACTGAGCACAGGGTTCCCAATGAAGGAGTTAGAGAAAGAACCAATGGAGTTGAAGGGTTTGCAACCTCTTGGGACGAACAACAATATGGACTGATCAATGCCCTCGGAGCTCTCAGGGACTCAACCACCAACCAAGGACTATAAATGGTGGGGGGACTGATTGTTCTGTCAGCATGTGTATAGTAGAGGATTACAAAGTTGGTCATCAATGGGAGGAGAGGCCCTTGGCCCTGTGAAGGTTCTGTGCCCCAGTGTAGGGGAATGACAGGGCTGATAAGTGGGGGAAGGTGGGGTGGCAGGCATGGGGAGGAGAAGGCAACAGGGGTTTGTTCTTGTTATTTTTGTTTGTTCATTTGTTTGGTTTTTTTGGAGGTGAAACTGGGAAAGGAGAAATCATATGACATGTAAATAAAGAAAATATCTAAAAAAAATTTTAAAAAATGTTTTATATATTTTAATATCTTTCTTCTGCCTAAAATACCCTCCATCCTCCCATTTTCCCAAATCCCTCTTGTTAATATTTTCTTTCTCTAATAAGCAAAACAAAAGGAAACAACAAAGGAAGATTTTAAAAAAAAAAACAGTAGAAAAAAATAACAAAGTAAACCCCTCCACACACATATGAAGTTTGGATGATGTTGATCTCCTGTGCATGAAGATTGCCTGAGTTTGGCTGATATACACTGGTGAAAACTCATTCGGACAAATTTATTTTCCTGTTGCCATCAGGCATCAGTTACAAACAGTACCTTGGTTAAATATAGAATTTTTTGCCTATTTCCATTGCTCAGGGGTAGGCTTCCATATGGCTTTTGCTGCTGTGAGCAGACAACATGACCAAGGCAAGTCTTACAAAGGACATGTAGCTGGGGCTGGCTTACTGGTTCAGAGGTTCATTCCGTTATCATCAAGCTCTAGGCAGGCATGATGCAGGCAGACCTAAGAGTTCTTTGTCTTCATCTGAAGGCTGCTAGTGGACGATCCAGCAGCTATGTTGAGGGTCTTAAGCTCACACCCACAGTGACACACCTACTCCAAGGTCATACCTCCGTATAGTACCATTACCTGGGCCAATCATATACAGACCACCACAATGCCCTAGTTCCTTTGTGCTCATGTCCATCAAATACTATTGTGAATAAAAAGTCAAATTGGTAGGGAGGAGGGAATGGTAGAACAGAGTAAAAAATGGAATTATAAGGAGAGACAATTAACACTAAGGTACCAAAAGCCTTTAAAAATCTATATGGAAACCTACTATTGTAAAATATTCCTAAAATGAAAGAATAGTTGAAAAGAATTTAAGTGGAGTCACCATATAATGGGGGACACAATGATCCAACCAGGTATTTGCTGAATCAAAGTAAAAACTCCAGTGGAGGAATAGGTTACATCTTGTTGACACCTTGTCCAGACGTCACAGAATACTACCCAAATCTCTCCCACCAACTAATTTCCGAATTTACTGAGGCTATTGGTCACTTCCTTCAACATAATGGTAATGCTCCATTGATGAAAACATTAACTTATGCCATTGAACATGAAGAAGTGAAGATAGTTTCCAAATAGAAGCTTTTTCTCTTACTGAATAATATTCCTGGTACTGGGAGCTGCTCTGCAGTTACAGGAAGAGGAAGGCAATCATCAATGTCACCCAGATACCCCCAAGATGAACTGTTTCAATAGTGGCACAAAATTTGTGGGAGTAGCTAACAAACTTTTGATTGTATTTAAAGTTCACTTCATCAGATGGAATCTGTACTTGACACTGCAAAAAGGTCCAAGAGTCTGATGTGTCACAGGCCAAAAAAAAATAAAAATATAAAAGAAAAAAGAAAAAAGTCTATTACTATTCTATTCATGGAACATAGCAGGGGGAAAAGGCTTAAA
>JADRCC010385333.1:0-10663 GCA_019843855.1 Hylomyscus alleni
AAAAAAAAAAAAAAAAAAAAATAAGGCTTACAAGGGCCTGTTGAGATGGTTCAGCAGTTAAGAGCACTGACTGCTCTTCCAAAGGTCCTGAGTTCAAATCCCAGCAACCACATGGTGGCTCACAACCATCAGTATCACACTCTTCTGGTGTGTCTGAAGGCAGCTCCAGTGTAATTAGATATAATAAATAAATAAATCTTTCAAAAAAGCAAAAAAAAAAAAATTAAAAAAAAAAAGGTTTACAAGATTAGGATTTTAGTTGCTGCGCCCAGAGATTGAGTTACCATTGTTTCTGAACCAAGTTTGGTTTTTTTGTTTGTTTGTTTTTTGTTTTTTGTTTTTTCGAGACAGAGTTTCTCTGTATAGCCCTGGCTGTCCTGGAACTCACTCTGTAGACCAGGCTGGCCTCGAACTCGCCTGCCTCTGCCTCCCAAGTGCTGGGATTAAAGGCATGCGCCACCACCGCCCAGTGTTTTCCTTCACGAGGCAGCTTGTCCAGGTTCAAGAGAGAAAGGTACGTTGGCAAAGCGTGGGTTTGCCTAAGGCACACCACAAAGGCCATGGGGGATTTGAAGCACAGGGTTGGTGTGGTATCAACCTAGGGAGCTGGGTGGAGAGATTTTGGAGTTCTGAGTCAAGAGACTCCACGAGATAATAACAGGTCAGCCATTGCCCACCAGTGCATGGTGGTAGTGCAGGAATTTGCCACTTCATTTTTTTTAATATTTCCAGCAACAGAAAATCCCTGTCTCTTCCACCTCTCTTGAGGCAGGGTCTCACTACATACCTCTGGTTGGTCTGGAACTCATTATGTAGACCAAGCAGACCTTTGACTTACCATCTTCTGCCTCCCAAGAGCTGGAATTAAGAAGGAGCACCACCATGCGTGACTGGAACTTTCCCTTTTAATTCAGAGGAGAGCTGTATAATATTCAAGCTGATAAACTTATTAACTTTGATTAGAAAGTGACCTCTGGGCTTACCCAAGGAAGGCTGATGAGTGATCGCCTGAGTAAACACTGGGAGGTCTGAATTCTTAAAGGTATAATATTCAAGCTGATAAACTTGTTAACTTTGATTAGAAAGTGACCTATAGGCAAACCTAGATAAGACTGATGAGTGATCACCTACCTGTGTAAACTCTGGGTGGCCTGAACTCATAAAGGTGTAAGAATGACCTTTGATCTCACAGTCACCCCTTGCCAACCCTGCCTGGTTGCTCCTGCCTGTAATACCAGCTCTTGGTAAGATGACTGAAAGTTATCTTAGTCACTGTTCTATTGCTGTGAAGAAACACCTTGACCAAGGCAACTCTTTTAAAAGAAGTCATTTCATTGGAGGCTTGCTTACCGTTTTGAAGGGTTAGTCATAATCATTATGGCAGAAAGCAGATAAGCACGGTGCTGGAGCAGAAGCTGAGAGCTTTTTATACTGATCCACAGGTAACAGGCCAAGAGAGACTGTGTCTGGAATGGGTTTTTGACATCTCCCAGTGATAATCTTCTCCCAACAAGACCACATCTCCTAATTCTTCTAATCCTTCTCAAACAGTTCCACTTCCTGATGACCAAGCATCCAAATATATATGCCTATGGCAGGCCATTCTCTCTCTTTTTTTTTTTTAAATCTTTTTATTTATTTATTTATTATATGTAAGTACACTGTAGCTGTCTTCAGACACACCAGAAGAGGGCGTCAGATCTCATTTTGGGGTGGGGGGGTTGTGAGCCACCATGTGGTTGCTGGGATTTGAACTCATGACCTTCCAAAGAGTAGTCAGTGCTCTTCCCCACTGAGCCATCTCACCAGCCCCCGGCAGGCCATTCTCATTCCAAGCACCACAGAAGTGGAAAGCCATCCTTGACTACATTAGGATTTTTGAGATCAGCCAGATCTAAGCTAGGAAGTTCTGTCTTTAAAAAAAGGAAAAAGAAGATAGAATGGAAGAGAGGGAGAAAGGAGGTGTGGAGGCAAGGAGGGGAGAAGAGGAAAGGGGGAAAGACAGAAAGAATAAAGGAAAGGGGGATGGACAGACGGCTCACTCAGGAGTATGTTTGTCCTACAAGCATGGGGACCCGACCTTCTGATCCCAAACGTCTATATAAGTAGTCAGGACCAACATGTCTGTAATTCCAATGCTTGGGAGACAGACAGGCCGATCGCTGGAGCTCACTGGCCAGCCACTATAGCTGAATCGCTGAACTTCAGGCTCAATGAGAGACTCTGTCTCAGAAAATAAGGCAGAGTAAAGACTTCTACAGTAGACTTCTGGCCTCCACATTTAGCCACACACAGGGATAAATACCCTCACATGAACACCTATAAGTACCACACAGGCAGCATGTACACAAATGATTTTGAAGACACCTGCAGGCACTCACTATGCATACAGTCCTAATTTCAACCTCCAGGACTGAAAACAAAGTTGTCCCTTATGTGTCCAATTGTCAGTATATTGTATATAAATATATATTTGTAACATACCAGTGAAAAGGTGGGGAACAATTAGGGTTTTGGGATCACATATCGCTAAGTATAACTTGGTGAGAATAAAAAATATTGCATACAAATTTTTTTCACATAAATTTCAACATTTTCCAAAATAAAAGTTCAATGAGAAAAGTGTCATTAGTTTTTTATTTTTACAAAACCTTTAATGTATTTTTAATTCATGATAACTGTATCTCTATTATCTATTTATCTGTCTGTCTGTCTGTCTGTCTATCAACCGTCTATCCCTATGGCTTTGGAAACAGAGTCTTGTGTTGGTCTGGAATCCTCTATGTAGACCAAGCTGGCTTTGAACTTGTAGCAATCCTCTTGGTTTGACTAGAAATTCCACTGACTACTCTGACAGAATAGGAGTTATCTCAGTTTGCTTGCTTTATTGTGATTAAGACCATGACCAAAAGCCAGCCAGGGAGAGGAAAGGGTTTACTTATCTCAGAGATCCTGGTCACAGTTCATCACTGAGGGAAGCCAAAGCAGGAACTCAAATCAGAAATTATGGAGGTGTTTTCTCAGGTGACATTCCCTCTGCCCAGCTGTCCCTGGTGTGTGTCAATTGACAACAACAAAAATCTAACCAGGACGAGAGTAAGAGGAAAATTCAGTTTTAGCATATTTATAAAAATGGTTTCGGTTTCATTTTGAACAACCTCCATGCAGAGCAGCCCTGCATCTTCTGCAGATGCCTGTATTAGGGCTCAGCCAGCATAGGGAATGTGAGTATGGGTGTACTGGCTGGGGTTGTGTGTTAACTTGACACAAGCTGGAGTTATCACAGAGAAAGGAGCCTCTCATGAGGAAATGCCTCCATCCAGCTGCAGGGCATTTTCTCAATTAGTGTCCATGGTGGGTGGTATCGTCTCTGGGCTTGTAGTCCTGGGTTCTATAAGAAAGCAAGCTGAGCAAGCCAGGGGGGCAAGCCAGTAAGCAGCACCCCTCCATGGCCCCTGCCTCCAAGTTCCTGCTCTGTGTGAGTTCCTGTCCTGATTTCCTTTGGAGATGAACAGCAATGTGGAAATGTAAGCTGAATAAACCCTTTTCTCCCCAAATTGCTTCTTGGTTATGATATTTTGTGCAGGAAGAGAAACCCTGACTAAGACAGTGACCATGAGCTACAGTGACCGCAGGGTCCCGACCGAGGTTTAAAATGGGTATAGAAAACACTCTCTTCTAGACTAGACAGTAGTTAAGGAAATCAGATGGGTGTTGGCAAAAAAAAAAAAAACAAAAAAACAAAAAAACAGACAAACAAAAAAACCAGAAACATCAACAACAACGACAACAACAACAAAAACATCAACAAAAACCTGTTGCAATTGAAGGACAACGATTTGCATTAAAAGCCTCCCAGACTAGACAGAGCCTCCTTTCTGAAACACAGGCACAGGCACCTTTCTTGGCTTTGCTTCTCTCATTTCTCTGCCATCAAGGAATTTGCCTATGTGAAGGCACTCTATGAGAGGAAATTTCCAGTCCCAAAGGCAACTAACTGATCATAATTGCCATACAGTGGTCGGGTGACTCACAAACGGTGTGCAACACGTCATGTGGAAGACTGCATATCTGTATATGATGAAACTATAGGTCTAAATCAGAAATCATGGGCTGGAGTCCAAATCATGGAGATTCCTGGATGTGGACTATTATTGGATGACCACAACTTTAACACCACAATGGATTTCCACAAATGGCTTCCACTTCATACTTGAATGCTGAATGGTATTTTGATAGAGTTGTTAAAAGCATTAGAGAGTTCCTCATGAAAGGTTTGAGCTATGGGGGTGAGTTCTGCCCAGCCTTTAGTGGTATTGGGAAGGTTGGTTCTCTTGATGTTGAAGTCTCCGTCCTTGCTTACACAAAGGAAATGCAGGCAGATGGTGAGCTGCTACATCTAGTAGTCCAGATAATAAAATGTCTGAAACAGCAGTGGGATCTGACTTCTCATTTCCAGATGAAGAGCTGTCGGAAAAGGCAAAGGTTTGGAGGGCAGAAGTGCCAAGTGAGCTGAACCCAGTAGATGAACCGTGTGGCTACTGTGGCTGCTCATCCGGAAACCTTAAGAGAATGGGGAAGACGGTTTTTCCAGAGGAAAGTGCTCATGACAGCAGTTTTGAAGAGACTGGATTAGAGCAAGCTTTAGAGGGAATGGAAAGGCAGTTCTGTGACTGGGTTTTCTGGGGAACTGAAAATGGCACCAAGCAAGATGGACAGACATGGGCAGGGGCAGGGGTGCCCTGCAGGCTATGAAGAATGAGAGGATGGATGCCCTCATCTGATCGTTAGCATCACTGGGCAAGTCTTGGCCTTTCAGATGAAGGAAGGCGGAGGAGCACTGGTCAGCCCACAACAGGAACCTTGAGTGCGACATCTAGAGGATAGTGCCCTAAGCTTTTCAACACTTCCTCCTCCAGAACTGGTGAAGCAGAAGGTGAAAGATTAGCTCAGGAGCAGTCAGCTTTTGAGCAGACTAATATATTTCTATTATGTAGTTTTTAAAGTTACTATAATTCTATTTTTTCAACCACCTTTGGTTCTTTTTGGACCAAGGCCAGCATATACAGAGATAAACCTCTTTAATCGATAAAAATAAAATAAAAGCGCACCAGCTCGGTGTATCGGAGGGAAACACCACGTGACACTATGTAAATACGTCATTCATATTGTCATTACCCTCTTTCCTTCCCTCCGTCCTTCTATCCCTCCCTCCCTCTCTTCCCCCTTTCTCAGTGCAGGGCTACGAAAATCCTACTTTGAAGGAAATAACAGTCATGTGAATTCATCAAGATCCAAAAGATTTCTTAACCTTCAACTAGCAGTTCAGTTATCGCGAGAGCATGCCGGGCACGCGCATATTCACAGCTGTTAAATTCACAGCCAGACTCCTTTTCTTTACTCTTTGAGAAAACTCTCCCTCCCAAGTTGCTAGAGATGGCCTGGTGCTCGCTCTTCAGCCTCTCCCCATGAACTTGTCTGCCTCAGCCTCCTGTACAGTAAGGACTACAGGCCCACAGCACCAGGCCCCGCACTTCAGACTCTTGCTGATGCTTGTACCCACGCTTCCTTCCTAGGCTTGAAGTCACTGATATGTAATGTCACCAAACGCCACTAGGTGGCGACAAAGTCTAATGTCCGAGTTGATACTTGTATTGGCCCCAAGTATAAAGGGGAAGCCAGTCTACTAAAGGATGAAAAAGATGGACCTTCTTGGAGTGGCACTGGTACAGGGTGATGAGTAGACAGGTAGAGATCTTGAGCCCAGGAGTTTCAGATTAGCCAGGGAAACTGAATTATGGGTGTTGGGGACTGAGCAAGAAACAAAGAAAAAAACAGTAAGCCATGAGTCTTGAGACCAGTGAACTGAGGTCAAGATCTGAACCCCTTATGAGTAGAAACTAGTGAAGTCCATACTCTGGACTGGTCTTCCAGTGGTTTCCCTCTGCTTTGACACATTTCTTGCTGGTGACTGAAGGCTTTCTGTCTGTTTATGAATAACGGGGTTTTTTTTTGTTTGTTTGTTTTTTGTTTTGTTTTTTTTAAACCAAGCCTCTAACCCCTTTGCTTTCAGCTGTATTTTGGTTAATCTTCCATGGTTGAAGTCAACCATTATCTCCATCCTGGGTAGCCAGGTGTTCTGCAGAGTTAAAAAAAAAAAAAAAAAAGCCTGTGCGTTTAGAATCAACTCTAAAATGCTCAAAAATGAGAGTTGTACAACCCTCTCCTCATTTTCTCTGGTGGGCTCCTTCTGCCCTCACAGAGGTAGTTCTTCATCTGCCAAAACCTCTTTAGGAGACTTGAGCAACCCAGGCACACAGGTGATCTCAAGGCTTCATCTCCCCGCAGGTCTGGGGCCATCTGCCCTGCTTCCTTTGAAGCCCCTCCCTACTGCAGACCCAGCAGGCTGGGCTGTGGCCCCTGGGCTCATCCACACAGTTGGATGGGGAAGATGCCCACACTTCTCCCATGGGAATCTCTGGATCAATTTACTCTTGCGGGAGAGCTTCAAACACTGGTGACTGGAGTTTTCCCTAAATTGTAGGAAGAGGCGTGAGGTAGCCATTTCTACAGAGTTTCCCCAGGAAGGTGGAGCAGTCACAATATCTACAGAGGAGCTTGCAGCGTTGTCTAACAATATTCCATTCCAACAACCCATGGCGCAGAGTGTCAGACACTTAATACATATTTGCTGACTGTGGAGCCAAGATCCCTAGCCGCTGTACACTGTGCTGAATATAGAAGTTGGGTGATATAGAATAAAGGATGATCTATATGGCAGGTACCCCATACTGACGACACTGACAACAGGGGATCTTGCGAGTGAAATCGGCAGGTGTCCCTTTAGCACTATGAGGAGAAAGCCACTCACTGGCCAGCAGGCACACGCCCGTGTGCTCCACTGTCCTGGCCAGTGAAACGGTAATTGACTCGGGCTCCATTATTCTTCATCTTCTGGCATTTAAGTCTTCAAAATTGTTTGTTTATGAAGAATGTCTTCCTGCTTTTATTTGTTTACTGGTGTGTTTGTACGCGCACATGAGTGTGCATGCCACAGCTGGTGTGTGCTCATAGGACAGCCTGTGGCAATCATTCTTTCCTCGACTGTGTGGGTCTCAGGACTTGGACCCGTATCCTCAGACTTAGCAAGTAAGTACCCTTACCAACTGTGCGACATCACTGGCCTTGGTGCCTTGTTGGCTTGCTTTTTGAGACAAGGTCTTACTATATTAGCCTTGATTGCTTGATGTTTACCACATAGTCTAGGTGGCCTCAAAATTATTGCAACACTGCCTCAGCCTCCTAAATATTTGGGTTCTCATTCTGTACCTAAACTTCTAGCTCCGTTTTCAAAAGCTCCCCACCTACCGGTAGCATAATTTAAAACATGCAGGTGCACATATGTTCTAGCTAGCATGACCGGTGATCTCAAAATAGTGATGTAAATTAGAATTTTATCCTAGTGATTAGTTTTTTTATGAACTAGATTATAATGAATTATCTCCAAGGTCATTCATGATTAGACAAGCATAATAGAAGTTTTGAAAATTAGTTCTGAATTTGCAACACTGTATGCTGACGTTGGTATCAGAGCAACCCTGTCTGTCAGCGTGTTAAAATTCTGTAATACTCAGCTCTTCCTGGCTCTTGAAAGCCACCAGGATTAGCTTAAAGACACTAACATTTTAAATTGCTTTAATTTAATCTGTCAGCTAACTGTTAAATTAATAAGATAGTTCACTAGTAAATCAATAAAATTGAAATTAATGAGCTAAATTTCATTGGCTGTACATATTTCTCAAAAAAAAAAAAAAAAAAAAAGTCCAGAGTCTCCCACAGACTTATGCCAGAGGGGTGGTTTGAATGAGAACGCTTTGCATAGACTGAGCACTGGAGCGCTGGACTCCGGGGGTGCCGTTTGGAGGTTTAAATGGTGAAGCCTTGCTGGAGGAGGTACACAGTTGTGGGCAGACTTTGAGGTTAAAAATCCTAGCCTACCCATTGTTCTCCCTCGGGCTCCCCCTCTCCCTCGTCCCCTCCCCTGACCCTTCCCCTGACCCCTCCCCTCCCTCCTCCCCTTCTTCCTCCTCCTTCTTCCCCACTCCCTCCCCTCCCTCCTCCCTTTCTTCCCTGTTCTCCTTCCCCTCCCACTTCTCCTCCCTCTCCTCCCTCACTCCCTCCCCTCCCTCCTCACTTTCCTCCTCCTCCCCCTCCCTCTCTCTCTCCCTCTTCCTTTCCCTCTTCCCCTTCCTCTCCCCCTCCCCTGGTCCCTCCCCCTCCCTCTCCTTCTTCCCCTCCCCCCTCCCCTCCCTCCTCCCTTTCTTCTCCCTCCTTCTTCCCCTCCTACGTCTCTTCCCCCTCCCCTATTCCCCTCCCTGTCCCTCTCCTCTCTTTCCCTCTCCCTCTCTCTGCTTCTACTTTAAAATGCTAGCTCCCAGCATCCCACTCCAGCCATCATGCCTCCCTGCTCTGGACTCTAAACCTCTGTAACTTGAGCCCAAAGGAGATGTTCTAGCATTGCTTTGGTCATGATGTCTCATCACAGCAACAGAAAAGGAACTATTAGATTCACTGTGTTAGCTTTTGGGTCACTGCATGCAGAACTGAGATAAACAGAAGGGAAGCACTGGAGGGTGGCTTTTATAAACACAGGAT
Organism: Hylomyscus alleni; assembly: GCA_019843855.1. NCBI lineage: Eukaryota > Metazoa > Chordata > Mammalia > Rodentia > Muridae > Hylomyscus > Hylomyscus alleni. The sequence goes on from JADRCC010385333.1 coordinate 8,656, forward strand.
TTCCTAGGGATCCACTGGGAACAGGATCTTAGCTAGACTATAATGATGAAGACCTGAGAGAACTTGAACACATCTTTCTTTTTTTGGGGGGGGGGTTAAGACAGGGTTTCTCTGTGTAGCCCTGGCTGTCCTGGAACTCACTCTGTAGACCAGGCTGGCCTTAAACTCAGAAATCTGCCTGCCTCTGCCTCCCAAGTGCTGGGACTAAAGGCATGCGCCACCACTGCCTGGTGAATACATCTTTTTTTTTTTAGTTATGTCTATATTTTTATTTTTATGTTTTTATTAGATATTTTCTTTATTTACATTTCACATGGTATCTCCTTTCCTGGTTTCCCATCCAAAAACAACAAACAAACAAACAAACAAACAAAAAACCCTGTTCCCTCCCCACTCCCCCTGCTCACCACCCAAACCCTTCTTCTTCCTGGCCCTGGCATTCCCCTACACTGGGGCACAGAACCTTCACGGGGCTAAGGTCCTCTCCTCCCATTGATGACCGACTTGGCCATCCTATGCTATACATATGCTGCTGGAGCCATTAGTCCCACCATGTGTACTCTTTGCTTGGAGTTTTAGTCCCTGGGAGCTCTGAGGGTACTAGTTAGTTAGTATTGTTGTTCGTCCTAATGAGCTGCAAACCCTTCAGCTCCTTGGGTCCTTTCTCTAACTCCTTCATTGGGGACCCTGTACCCAGTTGAATGGATGGCTGTGAGCCTCTACTTCTGTATTAGTCGAGTACTGTCAACACTTGCTGGCATCCACAATAGTGTCTGGATTTGGTGATTGAATATGGGAAGGATTCCCAGTGGAGCAATCTCTGGATCCTTCTTCCTTCAGTCTCTGCTCTCCATACTTTTTCTCTGCAACTCCTTCCCTGGGTATTTTGTTCCCCCTTCTTAATCCCTGAGTCCAGGCCAGCTGACCCAGGCTGCAGCACAGCTCCCTAACCAGCCCCATCCTCCTTTCTGCAGCCCAGAGCCCACAGCTAGACCTGCCCTTGCAGTTAGATGTGGCTTTGCTGCCAGCCCAGGCTCACCCCAGGGCTGGAAGCAGGGCAGGCCTCCCCTGGGGCAGAGCAAACCCTTCACTCCTCAGAGCTGGCCGAAGTTGCAGTTGTGAGTGTGCACCTCCTCGTCTGCTAAGTTCTTTTTTTTTTTTTTTTTTTTTTTTTTTGTGTGTGTGTGCGTGTGTTCTTTCACAATTTTTATTTCTCAGTAGGGATCTTGGGGCTCCTGTTAGGCCTCAAACCCAGGGCAAATGGCCGAGGTGCCCATTTAACATATCAAAGTCGACCTGAGGGCCAGGTTCTCCCAGCATTCCTCAGTCCCTACCTGTTACAGGGTGTGGCTGGCACACCCTACTCCTTACCCTAAAATTTTCCAGCTTCCCTTCTCCCAACTGCCCTTCCCTACAGCTATTTTAGTTATTGGGCCTTCTCAACTACTCTCTTGGCCCCGGCTGACTCTCTTGGCTGGAAGCTTTTCTCCCCTCTCTCTCTCTTCCCCTCGCTCAGGGTCATGTCCACTCTGGATTCTCCCAGATGTCCCTGCCTTTGGCTATGCTCTCCCATATATATATATATATATATATATATATATATAAAATAGACTTTCTCCACCCTACTTAGGAGCAGTCTTCTCCCTCCTCCCATTCCTCGCTCCCGGTTTCAGCCCTCCCCCTCCCCCTCATCTCCCTCACCGGCTCTCCCCCAGCCCCAGCTCCTAAGCACTGTATAGTCTTAATGGCTTTGAATTCTGAATCTTCTGAGCAGTGTGTTGATTCCATAAGGCTGACTTCAAAGAAAAGTCATTACATTGGGACGCATTGCAATGGGGGAAAGAGAGAGCTCAAGTTTGGGGCTGGTGCAACATCCTTCATTTTGATTTGCAGGTACTTGGTCATTAAGCTGGGACAGGCAAGCTGAATCAGTAGACCGTGTGAGTTCTCTCTTCCTTCAGTGAAAATCCTAACCACCCAGACAATATGAAACACTCTGATGCTTTCT
>JADRCC010385390.1:0-19136 GCA_019843855.1 Hylomyscus alleni
AAAAAAAAAAGAGAGAGAAGCCTTCGCTATAAATTACAACTTGCCTCTCCAATAAGAAACATCAGGCCTAAAAGATGGATATCATTGATTGAGTAATTGGAATTGTAAAACAACATTCAACTCACAAGTTGGGAGATGCCTAAGTAGGTGGAATCTGTTGAGTTCTGAGTAAAATTGGCATTTCCTTATTTTCTGACATTAAGGTGCTGAAATACGCTGGCAGGTATTAACATGTTTGTTGATGGCAACTTGGCTTGGCAGGATAGAAACTCCAGTGTGAGTTTTATGATTACATTTTCATTACAAAACACAGATCTCTATCTAAAGCAGTTTACTGCTTGGTGTTATTAGTCATCAGAAAGTACGAGATTTGAGTGCTTAGCCCTGTTGAATTTTAACAGTGGAGTCAGGCTTGAAACTCCATTTGGTAAACAGTTTAGACCATGTCCCCAGTCCAGAGGTGATGAGTGAATGCATGTGAAAGTTAGTTAAACCAGATGTTGTATATTGTAGAATTAAAACATCATTTAGATGTTGCACCATTTCTGGAGCTTTTTCCAACAGGCAGTATATATATTTATAAATGTGTATTAATCCAATGCACAATGGGGTGACTATCTAAGTAAAACACATTAATTCCCCATTTTCATATGTATTAAAGTATTGTGTGAGTATGTATGTTCACATGTGCATTGGGTATGTGTGTTCCACATGTATGAATGAGGGCACACATCAATGTGTACATTCAGGTGGAGGCTGAATTTTGGCATTGAGTGTCTTCTTCAGGTCTGAAGAACCTGGAGTTCACTGTAAGCTAATTCACTTGCTAGCTTGCTCTAGGGAGTCCCTGCCTCCCGTTTTCCGTGATTGCATCTCTGTCTCCCTGCACACCAGGCTCTTGTGTAGTTTCTAGAGAGCCAAACTCTGGACCTCCCTCTTGTGTGACAAGCTCTTTACTCACTGAACTCTGGCATCAAGTTACTCATATTAGAATGGCTTGTGACATTGAATTAATTTTCAACCCAGATTCTTTTCTCCACACACAGAAAATCTCAGTTGGTTTGCAATGTGTTTCCTGCCCCTGCATCCCTCAGTTTTCAGTATGAATGGAAATCCTTGATGTGGACTAAGGATATCTGTTCACAGTAAAGGGGGAAAAATGTATTCCCTCTCATGCCAGGATTGAGTTGTAACTGGCAATTACAGGCCAGGTTGGTGGAGCACTCCTGTGGGTCTGTTAATGCCTTCCGACCATTGCCCATGGACGCAGATTGTAATAATTAGTGCTGTAAGCATAAATACGAAAATGAGGGGGCTGTGCTAGTTGATCCCTAAGGTCCCTTCCAACATCAGAGTTTTAAAATTGGTGAGCCTGAAACTGCTAATGTGTTTATGACTACATCCAATTTATGCCTGGGGACAAATTATTCATTAGAGGGATAGGTCATTTTTCATTAATTTGGCTCAGAAATATAAAATGTAAATGAAAAGCGATTGCCAGCTAACATTAGTAACATGTGGCTCTACAACATTTTACCTTCTACAAAGATACTGAAGTCATAGTCATATTATGGATTAGCTCTCTGACCAGAATTTCCTTTAACTTTGGGCAATTTTATACGAAATTTAGTATTAGGGCACATCTTTGGTATGCTTGTGTTGTCAAACATGCTAAAGGATTTCTCCTAATTTGAGCATGCCCTAGAAGGTGAGGACAGCGAAGACCTAAACTCTGTGAAGCCAGGAGAGCTCTATGAAGACCAGGAACAGGTTCAGCTTCTTTCTATTATGCCTTGGGCATGATATCCCATGCCTTTATTAAGACTCTAGTTTAGCAAAAGAAAATAGCTAATATTCACTGATATTATAAGTAAAGCAGTTGTCCATAGTCTGATAAAACTGAAGACTACAGAGAGCAGGTAGTTGATAGAATATTCTTTTTTGGGGGGGTAACCCAGGCTGTCCTGGAACTAACTCTGTAGACCAAGCCAGCATCGAACTCAGAAATCCGCCTGCCTCTGCCTCCCAAGTGCTGGGATTAAAGGCATTTGCCACCACTGCCAGGAATGATAGAATATTCTAAACAGACAAAATTATTTTAAGGAGAAGCTATGTGGGGCAGGAGCCATTTCTAGAGAGGGTGACACAAGGTCCCTGCATTGAGAGTGTGCTTACCATCCTTGACAGACAGAAAGGACTCCAGGTGTCAGGAGTGGGAAAAGAGAGAGAAACTTCCAAGATGGTAGTAACGTAGAGGCAGCTGGTGACAGGGTTAGTCCTTAGTTAGGGCTTTCATTAAACAGGACAAAAAGTAGTTCAATTCACCACCATATTTCAGGACATACCCCTATATAGGGGTAAACATGGGAGAAAGTAATTTCAATGTCATCTTACAACTTGGAATAGAGAAAAAAACCCTGAAAAGGAAAGAAAAAACTGAATAGACATATTTAGCTCAAGGTTCTTCTTTCCTTCCTTCCTTTCTTTATTTTTATTCACTTTACATCTTGCTCACTGCCCCCTTCCTGGTCACCCTGTCCAACAATCCTTCCCTCCATCCCCCAGTTCTGGAAAATCAAATCTCTGCAAGGTTAGGTGCATCATCTTCCACTGATCTCAGACAAGGCAGCTTGGCTAGAAGAACATATCCCATAGACAGGGAACAACTTTTGGAATAGCCTCAGCTCCAATTGTTCAGGACCCACATGAAGATTAAGCTGCACATCTGCTACATATGTGTGGGGAGGCCTAAGACCAGCTTAAGTATATTCTTTGGTTGGTGGTTCAGTCTCTGAGACTCCAGAGAGTTCAGGTTAGTTGACTCTGTTGGTCTTCCTGTGGCATTCCTATCCCCTTTGGATCCACAAACCTTCTTCCTATTCTTCTATAGGAGTCCCCAAGTTGCATCTTCTGTTTTGCTGTGGGTGTCTACATATGCCATCTGCTGGATGGAGCCTCTCCGAGGACAGCCATGCTAGACTCCTGTCTGCAAGCATAACCGAGAATCATTAATAGTGTCAGAGATTGGTGCTTGCCCATGAGATGGGTCTCAAGTTGGGCCAGTTATTGCTTGGCCATTCTCTCAGTCTCTGTCCCATCATCTGTCCCTGCATTTCTTGTAGACAGTATAAATGTTGAGTTGGAAGTTTTGTGGGGAGGTTGGTTTCCTATGGCTCCACTGGGGTTCCTGTCTGGCTTCAGGAGGGAGCCTCTTCTCTTCATTGGAGACCATATCTCCAATGCTGTGAGTCACAGCTAAAGTTCACCCACATTGATTCTTGGATGCCTCCCTTATCCTAGGTCATTGTCCTGTCATGGAGATTACCCCCACCTCCCCATCCCTATTTGATACAGATTTACATTCCTTCTCATGGCCATCTGGTCATCTCTCCTGTCCCTTCATACACCTGATCTTGAACCACCCCTATTCCCTTCTCCATTCCCTCTCCCGCCCAGTTTCCTCTATGTATCTGCCTCTTATGACTATTTTATTCCCCCTTCTAAGTGAGATTCAAGCATCCTCCCTTATGCCTTTTTGTTTAGCTTGATAGGGTCTGTGAAATGTAGCATGGGTATTCTGTATTTTATGGCTAGTATCTACTTATAATACCATATCATGCATATCCTTTGGGACTAGGTTACCTCACTCAGAATGATATTCCCAAGTTCCATCCATTTTCCCGCAAAATTCATGATGTCTTTTTTTTTAATAGCTGAATAATATCCCATTGTGTAGATGCACAACATTTACTTTTTATATTCTTCAGTTGAGGGACATCAACGATGTTTCTAGTTTCTGGCTATACAAAAAAAAAAAGGTGCTATGAACATAGTTGATCAAGTGTCTTTGTGGGATAATGGGATAGTGAAGCATCTTTTGGGTAAATGTCCAGGAGTAGTATAGCTGGGTCTGAGGTAGAACTTGTCCCAGTTTTCTGAGAAACTGCCAAATTGATTTCCAAAGTGGTTGTATAAGTTTGCACTCCATCAGCAATGAAGGAATGTTCCCCTACTCCATCTCCTCACCAGCATATACTATCACATGAGTTTTTGATTTCAAGTAAAGTAAAATGGAATTTTAGAATTGTTTTGATTTGCATTTCCCTGAAGACTAGGACTTTGAACATTTCTTTAAGTGCTTCTTGGCCACTCAAGATTCCCCTGTTGAGAATTCTGTTTAGCTTAGTAACCTGTTTTTTTTTTTTTTACTTTTTGTTTGTTTTTTATTAACTTTTATTGCATTATGATGAGAAAAGTTACATGATTTCAATTTGTCTGAATTTGTTAACATTTAAAAACATATTTTAAGTAAATAGAATTAAATCACATTCTTGTTTCCCTTTTGTACCCCAACTCCTCCCAGAGACCCCCTCTTCAATACCTACAATATCTTTTTTGTCATATTCCTTAAAATTTATAAAATATTATAACAATAAAAATGAGTATTATAAAAGTTGTTTCGTATAAAACAACAATCAATTTAACAGTCTTATGTACATGCTTGCCTACAGCAATACTGAAAATACATATGTTGTGCCTCAGTATAGGGGAATGACAGGGCTGATAAGTGGGAGAGGGTGGGGTGGCAGCCATGGGGAGGGGGGAGGCAACAGGGGTTTGTTCTTGTTGTTTTTGTTTGTTCATTAAAAAGAAAAAATAAATAAATTAATAATAATAAAAAAAAGAATCACCAAGGAGACAAAAAAAGAAATATACAGTTAATATGTTTGGAGTTATTTAAAATTTATACCGAGAAATTTATAGAGTAACCTGTTTTTAATTGGGTTATTTGGGTTGTTGGTGTCTAACTTCTTGAGTTCCTTATAAATTTTGGACATTAGCCTTCTGTCAGATGTAGGGTTGGTAAAGATTCTTTCCCATTTGGTAGGCTGCCATTTTGTCGTACTGACAGTGTCCTTTGCCTTACAGAAGGTGTTCAGCGTCATGAGGTCCTATTTATCAATTGTTGATCTTAGAACCTGAGTCATTGGTGTTCTGTTCAGGAAACTGTTTCCTGTTCCACTGCGTTCAAAGCTATTTCCCATTATTTCTTCTATGAGATTTCTTAAATCTTGTTTTGTGTTGAGGTCCTTGGACCACTTGGACCAACATCCTCATTCTAGTGGAGGGGACAGCCCCGTAAAGTGATAATTCAAGTGTTATATGACTTATGCAGTAGTTAAGGCAGAGCCAACAGAACTTCCTCATCCAGGTTATTGCCTAGATGGGCAGAGGCCGCTTCTTTGGAAGTTAAGTTACCAAGTAAATACTAGGAATACCTTTCAAAGTAAGAGATAGTAAGAAGGGTCTTTATACTCACATTTATATCACAGCCTTTTCACCATTCCAGAGCTGAGTTGCCAGCACATGCTATAACTGTGACTCATGATAACCTCCCCTCAAAATCAAAAGAGAAACTAAGATATGAACACACATACAGAAATATTAAGAAAACATTTAAAAAGTCATTTGCATGTAGCCTGGGGAAAGTTTCTTGGAGGACATTACCCAGAATGACTACACAGGGCTTGGCCTTCATCCCAGGTTGCTTTCCCAGGACCCTCAAATGACCTGTAGATAATTCTAGGCCATTAGATTATGTCAGTGTATATAACACCTAACATTTTCAAAAAAATATCTTTTTTATTCTAACCATTTACATGAACGGTTGATGGTAAATATTACCTTACAGATGTATGGTATGTTCATGGTCAATGCAGTGTTTTGTTCAAAAAAATTTTAACAACATAAATAATTGCTAGAAAAAGTCATAATGAGGCAAAAATGGAGCTTTACTGAGGGCACAGATTATATTTCTAATATAAACCCAGTGTATTTTTAGTAGCTGTGGGAAGTGTGAATTGTTTCCTGCCTTATAAAGGCACAGATCTATTGAATCCTGCCAGAATTTGTTCTTTCCTAGAAATATCCTGGGAGAGAAGACTGTAGCACAAACACATTCTATTTTCTTAGCAAACAGGAGACAGCAAAGGTGCTATCCTAGAAAGACAATAAATATCTCATATCTATGCCTCGTTCTCAATACACAAATGTGGAGATCAGTGTATTCTCCTCTCAGGGCCCATTCCAAAAACAGAACATCACTGTAGTTATCTCCTATAGTGTATCAGCCTTGTAGTAGATGCTGGAAACTTTAGGTATTCAAAATGCTAATAATTCTGCCTCAATCTGGTAAAAAGTAACTACCTGGATATTTTCCTTAGGGTCTTATCTGCTCTTTGTCTAAAGATGCAATGAAGGCAGAGGCATTCAGCTCAATGTGCATGCTTTAAAATATTAACTTAAAACATGGCTAGAAAAGTACTGACAAGTTGGGAAAAAATTAAATTTTGGCTTGGGATAGCCTACCCACAGTCAATTCTGTATTTTACTTGGTAATAGAAGCATACATGACTGAAAGGAGATAATCAGAAATACACATTTTTATGATAAGAAATGCCAAGCTTTCATTGCTCAAAAAAATAATATCTCAGTCTTTGGAGTGCTTGACTAAGTTTGGCACCATTAACTTCTGGGTCCTAATAGTCCTTTGTTGTGGGGTTGGCTTTGATGCAGAGAAGTCTAATACATTGCAGGATTCTTAACAGTATTTTCCACCCTCTAGATACCAGCAACAACCTACCTCTTCCTGACCAGTTGCTAAAATCAAAATGTCTCCACACGCCACCGGGGGTCAGGGAACACATCCCTAGGTGAGTACCACTATTTTTCAAATAAAGGCTGACTTTGAATCTATCATATGGGGGTAGGGGCTTGAGTATAAGATAATTGATAGAACTTATGTCACACAAGATGACATTCATAAAGCACAGAAGAGAATCAGAATGTATCTGATTATATCTTAATGAATTTGCAATGGTTCTCATTATTGGTCCATAAGAGTAGAGCTGAGGCCATGGTGAAGTGCAGACTAGAATCTTTTCCTACTGAGAGCCAAGGGCAATCATAGAATGTCACTACAATGAGCAACCTCATCCTGATCTATTTTTGGCAGGCTGTTATCAGGAGCTCTAGGATCCAGTGAGAAGCCTCACATTATCAGACAGAAAAGAAAGTCTCAGAACGTAGTCATGGATTGACTGTCTACTTGCAATGCTCTCATGAAGGTCCCCTTCTCTGGCTGAGATCTCCTAAAGCTCTCAGCTTATCTCCCTTGTCATGCTGGCCCTCGTCCATGCTTCCTCCTCAGAGCTGTCAGAATGTTCTCTCTGAAGCACAAGTCTGAAATTATCTCTGCCCTACTTGGAAGGCTTTCATGTTGACGCTGAGATAAAGTTCAAACTCCTTAGCCTGGCCTTCATGTTAAATTCATCTCTTGACACCCCTTCCACATACTTTGAATCCAAGCTCACATGGGACTGTGTCCTTTTTTGTCTACATTTCTGCAAGGACAGCAGCTTCTAGTCAATGGCACATTAGCGTGGGTCCTGTTTGTACTTTTTCAAAAGTTGTCAAAGGGAAGGCCTTTCTGTTGGATTCTGTGTGTTCTCGCTCTTATCTTCTTTCTTTCCATACACATATTTAGCAATGTTACAGTTTACAGTCCTGTTATTTTATCTAACCCCTCACCCTTCCCTATTTCTCCCATTTTCCTCTCAGCCTTTTCTGGTGATAATTCTTCATTTTGCTAAATTTCTACACACACACAATGCTACTTCTTTCCAAAGGCCTCTGGTAATAACAGCTAATTTGGTACTGGTGACTTCCAATATATTACCCATTGCCCAAGCAACAGATTCTTTAAATTAAATGTCTACAGCACAAGTAGGATACAGATCTCATTGACATTCACTATTTAACATACGCTCAGTTTGAGCTTTGTTTTTCCATAGATCTGACATCTTTGACATGGCATACAATGTGACTATCTGCATAAGAAGCAATCTTTTTTTATTAGATATTTTTATTTACATGTCATATGATATCTCCTTTCCCAGTTTCCCCTCTGAAAAAAGAAAAAAATAAAATAAAATAAAAAAACAAAAACAAAAATACCCTGTTCCCTCCCCATTCCCCCTGCTCACCAACACACACTCTCCCTCTTCCTGGCCCTAGTATTCCCCTACACTAGGGCATAGAACCTTCACAGGGCCAAGGGTCTCTCCTCCCATTGATGACCAACTTGGCCCTCCTTTGCTACATATACTGCTGGAGCCATTAGTCCCACCCTGTGTACTCTTTGGTTGGTGGTTTAGTCCCTGGGAACTCTGAGGGTACTAGGTAGTTCATATTGTTGTTTGTCCTAAGGGGCTGCAAGCCCTTCAGCTCCTTGGGTCCTTTCTCTAGCTCCTTCATGGGGATGTAGGTACTCAGTCCAATGGATGATTGTGAGTCTCTACTTCTGTATTAGTCAGATACTGCCAGGGCCTCTCAGGAGATAGCTATATCAGGCTTCTGTCATCCAGCACTTGCTGGCATCCACAATAGTGTCTAGATTTGATTATTGAATATGAGAAGGATTCCCAGGTAGAGCAGTCTCTGGATTGTCCTTCCTTCAGTATCTGCTCCATAGTTAGTCTCTGCAATTCCTTCCAGGGGTAATTTGTTCCCCCTTTTAAGAAGGAACAAAGTATCCACACTTTGATCTCCCTTCTTCTTGAATTTCTTGTGATTTGTGGATTGTACTTTGTATATTCCAATCTTCTGGGCTAATATCCACTTATCAGAGAATGCATACCATCTGTGTTCTTTTGTGATTGGGTTACCTCACTCAGGATGATATTCTCCAGATCCATGTATTTCCCTAAGAGTTTCATAAATTCATTGTTTTTAATAGCTGAGTAGTACTCTATTGTGTAGATGTACCACATTTCCTGTATCCATTCCTCTGTTGAGGGACATCAGGGTTGTTTCCAGTTTCTGGCTATTATAAATAAGGCTGCTATGAACATAGAGGAGCATGTGTCCTTATTACATGTTGGAGCATCTTATGGGTATATGCCCAGGAGTGGTGTAGCTGGGTCCTCTGGTAATACTATGTCGAATTTCCAGAGGAACTGCCAAACTGATTTCTAGAGTGATTGTACCAGCTTGCAATCCCACCAGCAATGAAGGAGTGTTCCTCTTTCTCCACAACCTCTCCAGCATCTGCTGTCACCTGAGTTTTTTATCATAGCCATTCTGACTGGTGTGATCTTATCCATGCTCAGTTAGTGATTAGTCAAGTCCATTTGATGTGCCATTAGGATGTCCTCTGGCTTCCCTATTCTTTGTGAATTTACTCATATTTTTATTATATGGAGTCTTTCAAATATATATCATTAGTATGTGCTGGTCTTGTCATATTTCAATATGTTATTTTCCTTGTTTCAATTAAAATTATTTATTTTACTTTATTCATGAGTGTTTTGCTTGTATACATGCATGTACACCATAGGTATCCAGTGTCTGTAAAGTCCAGAAGAGGGCATTCTATCCCCTAAAACTAGAATTACTAAATATTGTTAGCAATCATGTGGGAGATAAGAACTAAACCCCAGTCCTTCATAGAAGCAGGAAGTACTCTTAACTGCTGAGCTGTCTCTCCAGGATTCTTGTTCCTGACAAAGTTAAGTTTAGTTATGTCTCATCAGCATCAAAAATCCTTCTAGAGCTTTCATAGAACTTAGCTTAATTATATGGACACATCAGACTAGTATAATGGAACATCATTGTTACTATAGCAATGTAAAGGAATCCTCTGCAGCACCTTCATTAAGTAGCTATACAGTCCTCATGAACTATTCTTCATTACTGAGACAGGGTTGTTCAGTATTTGGCTGAGATGGCTGGCCAATGAACTCTGGAAATCTGTCTCCTTTCCACCAGCTCTGGGGTTGCATAGACCTACCTCACCTGGCTTTTAAGTTGATGCTAGGGATCTCATACTTCTCTACCAGGTACTTCTCTGGATGAGCCACATCTCTAGTCCCATTGAAGTCTTTTGTTCCACAATTCTCATATTCCTGCTATGTGACCTCCCTAGACATTCTTGACTTTGCAGTATCACTGCATTCCTATATAGTTCTTTGTCTTAGCTATGGTTTTATTGCTGTGAACAGATACCATGACCAAGGCAACTCTTAAAAGGACATTTAATTGCGGCTGGATTACAGGTTCAGAGGTTCAGTCAGCATGGCACTATCCAGTAGGCATGTTGCTGGAGGAGCTGAAAGTTCTATATCTTCATCTGAAGGCTGCTAGGAAAGACTGGTTTCCAGGCAGCTAGGACTAGCGTATTAAAGCCCATGCCAACAGTGACATACTTACCCCAACACCTCTAATCCAACAAGGTCACATCTCCTAATAGTGGAACTCATTGGACCAAGCATATACAAACCATCACACTCTTTTATACCTAAATTGTCTTTTGCTTATCCATCCTTCTTACCACCTTCTCTTCTTTGTCTTGGTTGACTTATACTTTCTCTTTAGGAACTTGATCAAACACAACTCTCTGTGAAGTCCTTTCTTATTTGCTCAGATAAAACAAATGCCTCTTTCTCTTCTTCATCTGCCCTCATGATGCAAAAGTAATGCCATTGTTTATTAAATTACTTCATCTGCCATTTCACTTACTGATTAATAGTAAATTAGTAGTTTTCTGGAAAGACTTCTATAACAATAGATTCTCAATATCTACTATGAAACCCAGAGTATAGGGACATTTAAAAGGGTTTGTGAAAAAGAAATCAGGAGATAAAAAGATAAAGAATAGAATATAAGGTATGTTTGGACCCAATGCAACTTTGTATTTAATGATTCTAAAATGATTTTTCAATGGTCCTCCTATGCTGTTCATAGAGAAAGAATGGCAGGAGATTCTTGTAAGAAGCATGACACGTGGACATAGATTTAAAATAAACTGAGTGGCAATGTACCCCTCTAACTCAGTGACTAGAGTGTCTGGGGAGTGAGTTCAGATAGGGATGAAATGTGCAACATCACTAACAATAGAGTGATTAAATCCCATCACTCAGTATGATTGGCACCACAGGAACCAAACATTTGGATGACTATAGTTTTGTGTAACCTAATAATTTCATATCATGCTGACACAGCCATCAGCAAAACCTAATAATATGAAATAGTCAGGTAGCAAAATAATTCCACTTTTTGATAAACAGAATTTAAAATTACTCCATCTTGGGAAACACCATCAGACTTCACACAGAGGTTACTCCCTGTAACTTCTCTCACTTGCTGGTAAATAACAAAGGTGGTACCTCCTGCATCTCAGATTCCGTGATTTGGGCCATATACACATGCCAGCGTTGGCAGGGTTTATGAACAGCATGGTGACTAAGACAGTCAATGTCTCTCCACAGAAGGTGGGGGAAAGATGGAGCAACAGAAGGATGAGGTCCAACATTATTTGAGGCCAAAAACTGCAAGCTTTGGCAAAGTCAGGTCTGCCTTTTGAGGACAAGAGAGTTGAGGTCTCCCACCTCTTCTGGACCACCATCTGCTTCAGCTTTGCTATGAGAGCATCATGACAGTGAGATCTGAAGCACTGCATGGGTTTTGACTTTGGGTCTCTGCTATGTGATGGTATGGAAAACATTGCCAGAAATGCAAGTACTTGTATATTATTTTTTAAAAAATGCCAGATGAGGAGTGGGGTTGTAACAGGAATGGCATTAGTATAAACCATAAGATTAACAACAAGCCACCATAAAACCCCATGGCATCTAAAGAAAGAGTTGAACTATGTAGAGTCAAGAAGGAACTAGAAGCATACCCAGGATCAACAATGCTCATTGTGCTGCTTGAGAGAAAACACCATGACCAACTGACAGTTGTTGATTGCTTTCTTAGGGCATAGGGCCTGACCAGCCATTGATGCTATCGCTTCCAATCAAAATTCTAACGAGATGCCATTGAGATTTATGGTATGTACTGCTATTTTGCATTTTCTCAAATATATCACACTATCTGACTGGAATTATTCTAACTGTTGGGTACTTGAAGGTCAATAGTCCATTGTATTATTAAACAGAATATGTATCGCTTGTGATAAAAGAACTAAAATGTCTTCTGCTGCTACCATGAAGTTAGAATTTTACCTGCTGAATAGTCGATCTAATTGTGTGACTTTACATTCTGGATGCCAAACAGATACATCTGCATGTCATTATTTGACCCCATCAAACCTCAGCAAGATCTGAAAATAAGGCATCTGAGGGGGGGGGAGGGGGGAGAGGGGGAGAGGGAGAGGGAGAGGGAGAGGGACAGGGACAGGGACAGGGAGAGGGACAGGGACAGGGACAGGGAGAGGGAGAGAGAGAATGTCTCTGTCTCTATTGTGGCTATCTCACTGTCTTCAATGAGAAAATAAATGAAAATGAATCTATACTCAGCTTTGCAAAGCTTCACACATAACTATTACAAGGTGCACTTCCTGAAAATTACTGAAAATGTAAAAGTCCCTTAAATGCTCACAGCTCCAAAGTGGTTTCCAGTTTGTTAAGTTCAGAGAAGATGATTTTTGTTTGTTTGTTTGTCTGTTTGTTTCTTAGAAAAGTTATAAAATTAGCAATGACCACAATGTGATGTTCTCCTATGCCAGGAAACACAACTAAATTCTACCAGCCTGATATCCAGTCACTTGTCATATAAAATACACACAGCTAGGACACACCCACTTTGAAATCCTATGTAGAGTGAGAGGCATGTATCTTTGGAGTAAAAACATGCAAAAATAAGATGACAGAGCCTACCCCACACCATTCCCACCTTTCACTCCCCTCCTCTAATATGGAATACCTCTACATCACACTTTATACAAGGCTCTTATGCCGTGCCAGCATCCCATGTCCTGATGAGAGATGGGCAGTGAGAAGGACCTTTACAATCACAAATAATTCTAAGAAGATTAAGTGTAGATAAATGATCATTGCAGTGGATTTGTTTAAACACTCTGTGGAATGCTGGCAGAGCCATGAACAACAGTTTTGACCTTAGCTCCTCTCCTGGAGGCCAGACACCTTTTCCAGACATGGAGCCAGTAATGGGAAATTAAAGGCAATAAAGTGACAGCTGGAATCCTATAATAGACAAGGTTTATATTGTACTCAGAGCAATTCACACTTGAATTTCTTTCCAATAACTTGGTTTCTTTCTCATTCAAAGTTCAAGTTGGTGGAGCCTCTTGTGGTGGTGTTGATTTCACTGTCTTCTTGTGCCTTGTTCCAACTCTACAGCTTTCTCCTCTTCTCCCCTGGTTTACAAATGTGGTCAGGTGAAGGGAATCAACACCTGAGTGTCTTGTGCATAAGGAAAATGTACTTGATGCTCTCACATAGTCCATTTCTCCCCATTTTGCACAGGGCCATAGTTTTCCAATTTTATGAGTAACTGGAGTTGGGGAACGTGTCATTCATGACTACTTCTCTGTCTTCCCCAAAGTATCTGAATCAAGTTTGATTGTATAGCGGAAAAATCATGAAGGGGCTTGTTCAGTGGCAGAGAAATCAACTGATGTGCATCAATTGGTTGCAATAAGAAAGCATCGCAATAGCTGTTTTCACTTGTAACAGTATTAATCCTCTCCACACACCTTTGTACTGTTCTAATTCTTGGTCAACTCAGAAAGCAATTGAGGTTTGTGGAAATTAAATAATTTTCTTTTGTGCTTCTGGCTATGGTGATGAAAGAGGGATTTTTAACTAGGCATCCTGACTCCAGAATGAAACTTCTAAATGAGTTTTCAAATAGAAATAAATTCATATGAATGTGCTCATGGGCAGAAACTGGGTGCTTATCCTCTGCCACTCAATACACTTTCTTGTCAAGGAGGGGAAAAGTGACTTCCAGCTACCTCATTGGGAATACCAGGGGAAATGTGTTGCACTATTGAATGTCATCTGTGAAATGTGTCACATCTGAAAAAAATATTAAGATCTCTGCTTAATGGGGAAACCGAGTGGGTAAACAGATGGTCACAAAACTGTCTGTCTGGGAAGCGTGATGATAGGACCATGTGCAGAGGATCAGGAGACAGCCAAGCAAGGAGTAACCGCCTGGAAAGGTTGCTTGGAGGAGGAAATGGTTGACTTCTGTCTTAGAGGAAAAAAAAAAGAGGCGTCCACCAGGCAAGGAATGGATCGAAAGACAAGAAGACAGAAAGAGAAATGCATGCCAAAGAGCATTCCACAGTCATGTGTGTTGGTGACAGAAAGTTTTTAACATGCTTTGGCAGGTAAATCTGTGGGAAGCCCAGGTGAACATTTGTGGTCACAGTTGTTTCTCATTTGTGGGTTTTCTCTGTGCAGTTAGGATTTTAGCTTCCAGAGCATTTAGAAACCAGGGAAGGATCTAAATCTCAGCAACAATGTGACACTGATGAGATATATACATATACATACACACACACACACACACACACACACACACATATATATATATATATATATATATATATATATTGCAAAATCACTGTGGAGAAAAGAAAGAGATGAAATTAAGAGACCTGGGAAGATCAGGAGAGTGGCCGTGATTCTGACTGCCATGTAGAAACCGGGAATGTGCAAGAGAATGCAGACATGAGCCCAGCAGAAGGATAAAGGGGAGACTAACCAGAAATAGACCACTGAAGAATGAAGTGATAGAACTGGTTCTAACTGCTGAATAAAGAAAGGGAAGGCTCTGAGAAGCAGAAAAGCTCTAACTCAAGTAACTGTGAACTCAAGCACTTCTCCCATGAGAACTGCATAGATAGAATCTGGGGTATTCAAATGTATTCACTTTTTATTAATTACTTAACTTTTGATACAGGTCTTACTATGTAGGGCAGGCTCAACTCACCACCTCCCCCCTTCCCCCATTTCTTCCTTATAGAGGCTGGCATTATCATAATGAACCATAACTCTGGGTCTCATATTCATTGTAGGTAAAAACCTACCTAGCCACGTAAAGAGTGGAGGCTGGAAGTAGAAGAAAACACCTTCCCAGAGGACAAGAGGTCCAGAGAGAAAGTCTGGGAGCAATGTGCTGTGGGAATCAGCGCTGAAGCTTGTGGGTCGGCTGTGTTCTCAGAGAATCTGACAAAATAGCATTAATAGAAGAGCGAGAAAGAGTCCAGACTGGCTAGAAATGGAAGGGTGAGGGTTGGGGTACAAGAGGCTGGCGAGAGGCATGGTTTGAACAGTCTGAGGTAGAGATCTAGAGAACAACCTTTGGTGTGTCAACAGAAGAGAAAGTCGCAGGAAGCTGAAAATAGTCATCTATTCAAATATTCTAGAAAGGCCAGCTGTCAGAAGAAACCAACTGTATGACAGATTGGCAGAAAGGTCTCAGGTGATCCTGAGGGGCCAAGGTTTTATTAGGTACATGGAGGCAAAGTCATGTGATGGCAATTTGAACAAAAACAAAACAAAACAAAACAAAACAACAACAAAAGGAATGAGAAAGGAATAGACACTGGGGTCTCCTCTCTGAACACTGAATCAAGGATCATGTATTTCATTTTCCCATTTAGAGTGTTTCTTCGGTGTCAGAAGCAAGTGAGCCCTGCTATTTATATGCCACTTAATGACTTCATCTTACTGATCTGTTTTTTCAATGTAACCAATTAACTTTTATCCATTTCTCAAAGCATAAGCTTTTAAATTAGCAACAGCAAAAAGGCTGAATAAATCAGGGCTCTAGCTCCCTTACACTCTCTCCCTTTCATTTATCTCCTGGTTTTTTTTTTGACACTGACCTTTCTAGAGTAGCCATTATTCCACATTTAGTTCCTTTTGAAAGCTTTATGATTCTAACTCAGTTGGGAAATGTCATCACTCCTGTTGTCCAGTCTGGCTTGATGCCCTCCCCTTGATGGCATCAGTTTTAAATCAACCCAGAAACAATGTAACCTCATTTCCCTGCGACTTCTTCCTGGGACTAGATTCAGCACTTCCTTCATGTTTTTGTTTTGAACTTTTAGTGACATTATAAAAGCTTGCTACATTGTATCTAATCACTTTAGTTCAGGAAACATATGTCTTGAAGACAGAAGACAATTGATATGTTGTCAGGATGAAACAGGAGCCATGTGAGTGTGTGTGTGTGTGTGTGTGTGTGCGTGTGCGTGTGTGTGTGTGTGTGTGTGTGTGTGTGTGTGTGTTGTATACGGGTGTGTATGCAGGTGTGTATACAGGTGTGCTCACTTGTGTGTGTGTGTGCAGGCATCAGTCAGATGTCAATGTCCCTATCTTCCTACATCATATTCCACATTAGTTTTTGAGACATGGACCTCACTAAATCTGAAACTTGTTGATTCAGCTAGATTAGACGGCTAGCATGCACCCATTATCCACATTTCTTCATCTGTCCAAGGTTGGGGTTACTGGTATGTGCTGCCATACCCAGGTTTTTATATGGATTTAGGGGATCATGTTTGTACAGCAAGTACTTTTACCCACTGAGACATCTTCCCAGCTCCAAGAGGTGTGTTCTGTTCTTGTAACTTCTTATCTGAGCAGTGCGACGAAGAGGTACAAAGTAGACCTCTGTAGCTACTCAGCTGTTCTACCTAAGCAGCAGCCCAGCAGGGCAAGTCAAATTGATTCGGACCTACTTGGTTCAGAGTCTACTTTGATGACCCCATGGGGCTCTGCTGAGACTTATAAAAATAGCCAGAGATGTACTTAAACAGAGTATTTTTATACTGAGTATTTTTATACTGTATACTCTATGCATACAACTAAGTTAGCATAAATACAGATTCAGCCATTCACAAATAGTTTTCAGAAGGGGTGGAGATCAGATTCTAGTGAGCCACCACACTGGCTTAAAACTAGTTAAAAGAAGCAACAGGCAGGAGTGCTCGCATGCTGCCTTGGCCTATTCCTGAATCACTTTGTATTTCCTATTCTGAAACATAGTATAATACTTTGCTTTTTGTCTTCTGAAATGTCTGACCCACTGTAGTCCAGGCCAGCTCAGGTCAGATTGTATGCCTGTGGCCTTCTGTGAGTAATGGTACTGTAGCAATAACTCTTCATATGTAGATTTGGATTTAGCTATCCATACAGAGGCCATAACAAAGTCACCTTCCCTATGGTTAGAGAATGTGTGATGTCTAATTCTTTTCACAATTTCTGTCTCTTTCTTTAATCTACCTGGACTACCCAGGACTGCTGATCCTCCTTTCAGCTCTACGAGTGTGTTTTCTTTTATGCTTTTAGGAGAGGTTTCTTTATATCTATGACTTTGGAGTAGGGAAAAAAAAGTCCTGATACGGCAAAGGCCTTTAACAAAATCCAATGTTTCAATAATAAAATGGAATGGATAGAGATGACAGGAATATACCTCAGCACAATAAGGTGAGGTATAAAAAGCTTATAGCCAATATCATGCCAGATGGAGAAAAACATAGTGCTTGCTCTAAGATCAGCCACAAGACAGGGTGTCCACTGTCTCCATGTCTGTTTGATACAGTGCTTGAATTCTTACCTAGAGCAATAAGACAAGAGGCTAGATAAAGAGGGTACAGATAGAAAAGGAAGAAGCTAAAATGTCTGCCTTTGAAGACGATATACTTCTATAATAAGAGACAATAAAAATTCCACCAAAAACACTTAGAGTTGATAGATTCTTTCAACAAAGTGCCAGGATATAAAACTACCAGGAAAAAAATCAGTAATTCTTAACTACTAATGACAAACATAGTATAAAAGACCTGGGGAGGCAATCTCATTCTCCCTAGCCACCACAAAATATCTGGACATGAATTAACTTAAATAAATGAAAAACAATTACATTTTAAGAATAGACTCTAGGAGATGGAAAGACCTCCCCGTGTGCATGGATAGTAAGAATTAAGGTTGTAAAGATAGAAGATAGCTATCCTACCATAACAATGTTCCAGATTTAGTATAATCCCAATCAAAATTCCAGGGCAATTCTTCGCAGACAGAAAGACAAAACAAAACAAAACAAAACAACAACATACCTTAAAATCCATATGGAGGCAAGAAAGACCAAGTAGAGTCAAAGTAGTCCCAAACCAAAACAAAAAAACAAAACAAAAAAAATTAAAACACCATGAGAGGAGTCATCATTCCTGATTTCAAGTTTCATATAGAGTCAGAGTAATAAAAGATACATAGAACAGACAGGGTAGCTTAATGAAATAAAATAGAGGATCCAGATATAAAATCCATGAAATACAGCTACCTGACTTTTAGAAAATATGCCAAAAAGAGGACACTTCTTCACTGTTTGTGTTTTTTGGGGGAATCAGCTGAAGCAGCTATAATGAAAATCAGTGTTTAGGGTTTCAAAAGCTCTATTGGTCCTAGCTATACTACTCCCAAACATATAACTAAGGAATTCTGTATCCCACCACAGATAGAATTGCTTGAGCAAGTTCATTATTGCTTTGTTTACAACAGCCCGAGAATGGAATCTGCCTAGATGTCCATCAGTGGATGAGCAGATAATGAACATACGCTACATGGACACAATGGAATTTTATTCAGTTGTAAGGAAAAATGAAGTTTGTAGATAAATGGATGAAAATGGGAAAATAATTACACTGAGTAAGATAACCCAGGCTCAGAGAAGAAATTCATGCCTGGTACTGGAAGCGCCATCAAAAAACCTGTGGCTGAGGTCTTTGGCCCGAGAGTGAACTTACTACCATTGTTTAGCTAAGCTGTCATGGCATCAAACTATCTTTTAAATATTTATGTTCATGACCATCAATAAATGCTACCCCAGCCTTTATCAGGGAAGCTTCTCCTTACAATGAACAGAAGTCAACACAGAGACACATGGCTGCTCAAGGGGCTAAGAACTACTCATAGTTAAGTGCTTAATCCGGAAGAGGACATTTACACCACACTCCCTAAGGCTCAGGGATCATCGCAGAAAAAGGGTAGAAGAATTTAAGAGCTGGAGGAGGTGAAAAGAGCCATCAAAACCATATTTTGGGCATGACACAATGTAATCATTCTTTCACTGTAGTAGCTGCCTACACAACACTGGGCCTGTCAATAGTCAGTAATGGTCAGAGAAGGCACATAGGCCTGGACTTCTTCCCTAATGATTCTATTGAATATTGATGGATTCTGGTGGAGCAACAGCTATTGTCTTCATTTGTATACCTACTAGGAGTCCACCAAGCTCCAAAAAGAAAAAGAAAAAAA
>JADRCC010385474.1:0-21390 GCA_019843855.1 Hylomyscus alleni
GTTCAGTGTGAAGGGGGTGGGGTGGGGTGGTGTTCAGTGTGAAGGGGTGGGGTGAAGGTGGGGTTCAGTGTGAAGGGTTGGGGTGAGGGTGGGGTTCAGTGGGAAGGGGTAGAGTGGGGTGGGGTTCAGTGTGAAGGGGTGGGGTGGGGGTGGGGTTCCGTGTGAAGGGGCATGGGAGTGGAGCACAACAGCAGACAGTACATCTTGGAACTGGAGAATGTGCACACATGACCCTGACACTGGACTGCGGGGACAAGGAACCTAAACACACCTGTAGTGTGCTGCCTGGTCCAGGATGTGTGTGACAGAGTGGTGGGGTGGGAGGAGGAAGAAAAGACTGGTTAACAGGATCCTGGAACTCATAACAAAAATGAGTGCCAGGTCTGTTAACAAGTATATCCTTTGACAGAGTGAGTGACTTCATGGCCTAGCACCCACTGGAACTTGAGTTACATTTGAACAGGCACATTTTCTCTGGAAGCATACAAGCCCAACCACCCCTGTGGTCTGAAGCTGGCCCATCCTCTAAGCCATAAGGTAGCAATACCACCTCCATTGTGGCTATAAGGGGACTCAGCAAATTGCTCAGGTATTGTTTAGCAGCTCCTGCGCACAGCAGGCTGGCATTGTGCAATTGTAGCTGCTTTTAGCACGTTTGGGGTTTGGGGTTTCAAGAGCTCTGTGCTTACCCTATGAATTCCCTGTAAGCTCCTGAACCCTGTGAGATTCTGGTCCTTTCACACTGACGAGCATTGGCCCAGGTTGTCCAGAATTCTGAGGCTCCAGACCCCATACTGTGTTCTCTCTCCTCGGAGGCCATCAGCAAGGCCGGATGATGGCTGGTTTGGAAGTTACTTCGACAGCAGGTGAGAGGCAGAGGACAATATCCTCTAGCAAAGTAGACTTAGAAGGGCACAGAGAACTGTAAAAAAGAGTGCTCAGAACAGCCTGTCCATATGGCAGAGACTTAAAACAGTTGGGTAAAATGTCAGTCGAGCCAACAAGACGTAAAACTTCTAAGAAGATGAAACCCCATCCGTGCTGGTGGTTAAGAGAGGAAACCGATGATGTGCCACGAGTGTGCACCTGCACATAGGAAGCTCAGTGGGGAGAAATGGGCACCATTCCCGTAACGTGGTTCTCTACCTTCCTAAACCTGCGGACCCTTTAACACCTTTAATAAAGTTCCTCATGTTGTGGTGACCCCCGAAGCACAAAATTATTTGTGTTGCTACATCATAACTATAATTTTGCAACTATTAGGAATCATAATGCAAATATCTGCAGTGCAGGATGTCTGACACGTGACCCCTCCCCCCAGGCTGATAACCACTGCTCTAGTTCTCTTATCACAAGCGACTGAATTATCCAGATAAAATCGATAAGGAAAGCCAACTCAGATGGATATACCCGAGAGGCACGCATCGAGCATCCCACACAGCTGCAGCACTAAATGCATCCTTCCCCATGCTGAGACACGTGTCAGAGCGGCAACGATGATGGACATCCACGGCGCGTGTGCCCTCGACGTGGCAGCGCAGTAAGGGGACAGTTCCGCCAGAGGTTTTACATAACAAAATTGTAATGTAAAATTGTGGACCAGAAAGTAGCTGAGGAAGTGATAAGTGGCCACCCCACAGAGGGGATTACTCAGAACCTATGGGTGGGGAAGGCAGAATACAGAGAGAAATGCATTAAATGACTTTTAAACCTGTTCACATGAAACTCATCTTCTATACAGCCCATGTTAGTCTATGGGATGTGATCACAAAACATTCACATGTAGTGCATGTGTACATGTATAATGATGTTCCTAAAAGTTCATACTTTCAGCCCTGTGAGGAAGCATGTACAAATCCAATGTGTCAGGTGTAAGGGCTGGAGCTCACAGAAGGAGTAGCTGCTGGCACTGCCTGGAATGGAGCCCTTGCAGGTGGCCCCATGTAAGCCGGAGAGAGGAGCCTTAGGGGCATAGCCCAGAGGGAGACAGGCTGGGGTCTTACTCCATTTCTTTGGTTCCATTTGTAGCTGAAATAAAAATGAGTGCCAGGTCTGTTAACAAGTATATCCTTTGATAGAGTGAGTGACTTCACGGCCTAGCACCCACTGGAACTTGAGTTACATTTGAAGAGGCACACTTTCTCTGGAAGCATACAAGTCTACTTTTCTACCCAGTTTTGTCTGGGTAATCTAGCTTTTGCCTGGAAGAGACCTGCCGAAGAGGGATCTCCTCTGAAAAGCAGATGAATCAAACTCTTATGGGGGTCTCCCCTGTACTCCATGTTGCCTGCTCTGTCCACACTGTGGCAATATAGAAATGAATTTCTAAATAGCAGATCCACAGTCTGTGACTTTCTCTCTCTGGGATATTTGTTGGTCAGCGGCCTGTGGGTGTGGGTGTTGTTTTGCCTAGTTTTTGCTTTTGTCTATTTTGACTTCAAATTTTATTTTGCTGAGACTTAATTTATACTGTTACTTGGAAAGCTCAAACTTGTGTCCCCAACTGTGCCCAGTGCCGTTACATAAATGTTGGAAAAACCTGTAAGAACTCTTGCTGAGGCAGGAAAAGCACAACACCCACCATGAAAGTAAACTGCCACACTTGGGGGCAATTTTCTATTTACTTCTTTAACATCTTGCGGGGACCATGGTCCCATTAATTGCAAGCCAGGGTCCTTTATCTTAAGAATATTCAGAGGAAGGGCACAGTGGGCTCACTTTGCGGTTGGGCAAGCTGGGGTTCTCAAGGTAGGATGGGCACCCGGCCTAGTGCAGAGGAAAGCAGCATGGTAGACTTTGCTTTTGACTGCAGCATCCTCTCTCTGTGGGAGACACAGGGTCCGATCTCAGTGACCTGGAGCAGGATGTCTGCCCCCTCTCACTGTGCTCTGCTGTCTCATGGACGGGCACAGCTGCAATAGGGACTTCAAGACTCGGACAAGCTGAGACTCCGAAGAGATGTTCACGGTCCACGTATCTGGCTTGCTTTGTCAAGAACAGTTTGTCTATGTCAGGAACTATAAACCAAGAGTAAGCACGTCCAAGCTAATGAAAAAGTGACAGGAGATGTTTTGTGTATAGCTCATTTATATTTATAACTCCGTATGAATGACCAGAGAGCTCCCAAGTGATGCCCAGGCCTATCATTCACCAGCGAAATGCAAGTTAAATTGACAGTGAAGTCTAGTCCACACTGACTTCAACAACCTAAGTGTAAAGTTAAAAAGATGACACCAAATACCATCAAGATGATGGAGTCACCTTGAACTCCCACGGCTGGTAGGTATCCTGTGTGATAGAGCCACTCTGAGAAAACTTTCAGTTTCCTAGATTATATAATCTACAGAAAACTCGCATCCAAATTCCCTAAGAGATACAAAGAATGTGAACAGCACAGAGACTTTCCTAGGATAAACACAGCATAAACCAACATAAACACAGAGCCCTGAACAAGCTCGTGCTGGGTCAGGAGGCTTTTGATGTCAGTGCTAAGGAAATTCAACAGCCTTTTCCACAGATGCCCTTGAACTAAGTATTTACTTGGAGGCATAATCTCCAGCCCTTTCCTCACATCGAACATAAAAATTACTGGAGTGGATTATTCATATAAGTCCACATTACTAAAACAAAACAAAAAACAAACAAAAAAAATAGAGCCTCGAAGGTGTCTTAGCAGTAGACAAGGTTTCAGGACGAAAAACCAACAACGATGGAAAAGCTAGTTATCACATTCTAATAACACTCCTGGAAGAACACATGCTTGTTCGGCACGAGAAGGCATCCTGTGCTTGAGCCCTTATGTAATGAGCCTCAGTTGAGCTTGGTAGTAAATGAGCCCCTGACCTAACAAATCATGTACCCAGGAGCAAACAGTCTCGGGTAGCCAATCACGTTCAGATGAGAGTGGCCATTGGAAAGCAGGCAGCTTCTAGAACTTCTGCTTTCTATGACAGAGCATCCAAACTGGAAAGCTCTGGAATGTGAGTGTCTTCCTGCTAAGCAGGCATAATCTTCTTCCTCATTCTGCTTTTAGGGAGCAGAAGTTCATTGGTTCTTCTTAAAGCTGATCACTGCAGAAGTGCTTTAGGTATGTCGTCCAGTACCTTATGATAGTGCCATAGTCCCATGGAGTTTCATAGTTGGGTTATTCATAACTTGAAACCTCACCTATGACCTGCTTCTGCACCTCTTAATCCTTCTTTATGTCTTTACATGATTTCTAAATACATGTGTTGCTTTTATTCTTAAACATTAAAAGTTTATATTGTACTTTATCTTAAAAATCCAATACTGAATTATATAGTAGCATAAAAACAGACAAAATAACCTGATAGAATAATACATAGATTGTAGATATAGGCTGTGTATACAAGGACTCTTGGTTTATGGCAGGTCACACTGTACAACACTGGGAAATGCATTTAAAACAGTCAGTAGTGAACATACTAGAAAAATACAGTTTTACTGTGTGAGAACTGGCTGCAGATTGCCAGGAGTCTGAAGAAAAGCTGGCTGAACTGGGACAGTACTAGGTAGTGCAGTTGCTCTAAGGAGCAGAACACATGGATGCCTTCTGTTTGTGCCAAGAGGGCTCCTATAATGACTGGGACAAACGAGACTTAACCAAGGATGACAGATTCTTCACACTACAAGCACCAGGCTTAAGCACACCAGCCTCGTGCTTTTATCTGATTATACTGCTTGGGAATACGGCAGTAGGGTTCAATGCCAGGGGTCGACCCAGTCAGTGTCCCTCAACCCGGGGAGAATCAGGGTTCCGGTACTCAGGTGGCAAGGAGTTGGCGAGTGACACACAGACGTGAACACAAGAGAGTGCTGAATCTGAGTGTAATTTCTCAAAGTAAGCATCGGGCTTTTATGGTCATTACAGAAGATAAAGGGAAGTCAGGAAATGCAAGAGTCAAGGTACATCCAGGTCAGCTGATGCATAGTGACTCTATAGAACAATAGTACATGAGAATCGGCAGGAACTAGGCAGTGGCCACAACTGAAAGAAAGTCAACCTTATCTAAAGTCAGCTTACCCTTAGAAGCCAGGTGTAAATAGTTCCAATTCTAGTCTATTGTATAACCCACCACCAGCCAGCCCTTAGTAAACACCCAACTATGCTAATCCGGCAGTGGCCACAACAGTGAAACACAGTCAGCTCCATCTCTAAAGTCAGCTTACTCTTAGAAGCCAGGTGTAAATAGTTCCCATTCTTGCTAACCTTCCATGAATAATACATTACTCTAGCTCCTGGGAGTGACTCAGCTGTAATTCTAAGTATTCCTGGCGGATCTCCATTTGCCAGAGGAGCCCACCAGTTTTCTTCTATTATATAATGTAGTCAGCCATATGTGATTGTAATGAGAATTCTAAATTTACTTTGTTGAACTTGCCCTAGGATTATTAACTCTTATCCAGTAAATTGAAATGCCTGATTTCTTTCACTATCTCTCTTACAACACTGGAGGCAATTTGTTTAAATAAGTAACATTCTTTACGAAATTCCAAGCCCAGGGTTGGCTTAGCATTGACTAGGATTGATTGGAATACTGATGGAGGCTAGGAAACAATGTCCAATCTAACTTGGCTATTAGTAAATCATTCCTTGGGAGCACCTCTATACCTATAATAGAACAATACTGAAAGAAAGCACACAAGACCCTCCATCGACTATTGCAAGGACAAATCTGGACCACATCTGTATTAGGGAACACCAAGGACCTCCAGGAGACCAGTTTTCTTGAAACTTTTTGTCTCAGGACTGTGGCCAAACTTTTGGACATGTCACGAAGACTCCACTGGAGTGGGTGTGGCAGTTCACGATGACTGACTCCTACAAATAAGCAAAGACAAGAAAACTTAACCCATAGAATCAATACTAAGTATATAGATACCAAAATGAAAGAGTAAGCAAAAGCAACAACAAAAACCCTCAAAACCACCACCTCCACCACCACCACCACCAAAACATAAAGCCTACAAAAATTATTCCTTGACATCTAGTGGAGACAAACACTCTTTCAAGATGCCAGAATTCAGTAGCCATGGAGGAAAGACAAGTGTGTTTAAGACATTATATATTGACTCAAACAAAACAAAACGAACAAACAGACTTGTAACAATATTAAAGCTGTAAAGTGGGAGAAAGCTTAGCAAATTCTGTAACCAATAAAGTGCTTATATCCAGAACACATAGAGTTTTGACAATAAATATGAAAGAGAAAAACAACACAGTAGGAGAGTGGACATGCCATATATATATATCCCCCAAATACCCAAATAGCTATAAATATGTAGAAAGCTGGTTAAACTTTCCATCTTCCATGTTTGCATCTTTTTTCTTTCTACTATACTTTGAAAAGTATTTCACTCAAAGAAGAAGGAAAGAAAGAAAGAGAGAGAGAGAGAGAGAATGAAAGAGCTTTTATGTGTTAGCCATGATGCCTGAATGTGTAATCTCATTATCTAGAAGCCTAAGGCAGGAGGATTGCTGTGAGTTTAAGACTAGTCTGGGATACATAGTAAGACTGTCCTTAAAAAACCAAAGAAACAAATAAAATGTTTAAAAATGAAGTCTTGTATGTTTTTATTTTAATTCCCCTCTTACATGTTAATTTTGGTTATGAATTTTTCTCATGGTTGGGAATTTTTTATGATGTTAAACACAGGGTTTCTCTGTTTAGCTCTGGCTGTCCTGGAACTCACTCTGTAGACCAGGCTGGCCTCGGACTCAGAAATCCGCCTGCCTCTGTCTCCCAATTGCTGGGATTAAAGATGTACGCCACCACTACCAGGCTGATGTTAAAAATTTTCAAATCTTTAGGTCATTTCTCTTTTCTGCTCATCCTCTCTGCTCTTCACATTTTTTTTTCTGTCTTCTTTAGCTATGCATTTCCCTGCCCCCTTCATCTCGGCTGTAGACTGTCTCCACGGTGCCTTCCCAATGCACCCGTAACTGTTTCACTTCCTATTTTATAGAAACTGGTGCCGTGCCAGGAAGCTTCCATTAGTTTTATGTGTAATTATCTTGTGGTTTGATGTTGCTGCCAGATTGGTTTTCTGTGTAATTCTATGGTTTGATGTTGCTGCTCCAGCAGTTTGTGTTCTTCTCTCTGAGTGGTGTAGGGATTTGATTCCTCCAGAGTAGGACGCTTGCTCACTGAGACTGCCAAGGAAGATAAGAGGAATTATCCAACTCAACAGACATCCAAATTGTAACATAAAAACACAAGGAACAGGAAATTGCATGACACCACATCTCCAAGAGATCATAACTTAAAGAATAAAACTCTGTCTTAATTTCTGCTATGTGGCTGTGAAGAGACACCATGGCCAAGACAACTCTTATGAAAGAAAGCACTTGATTGGAGGTTTGCTTACAGTCACAGAGGTGTAGTCCATTATCATCGTGGTGGGGAGCACAGGGGCGTGCAAGCATGTTTGGTGCTAGAGCAGTGGCTCAGAGCTACATCTGGAGGGAGAATGAGAACCTAGCACGGGCTTTTGAAACTTCAAAGCCCACCCCCCCCCCCTCCGTGACTCACTTCCTTCCACAAGGCCACACCTCTAATCATTCTAAGCCCAGTGACTAAGCATTCAAATGCATGAGCCTATGGGAGCCATTCTTACTCAAACCACCACAAAGACCAAATGAAGATCTCAGAAAAAAAAATGATCTGTGACTTGAAAGAGGGTACAGACAAGCAGTTGAATGATGAAGATATCAACATGGGACCAGGAGAGGAACCCCAAAACAATAGAGGAGAAAGTCAAAATGCTTGAGAAATCTCAACAAGGGAGTCGAGATTTGGAGGGGTGGGAGGAGAAAAGACAAACAGAAACACTGCAAATGGGAAAGTCAGTGAATCAAATAAAAGGCACAGTGGAAACCAGCCATCACTGATAGGCTGGACCAAGATGGAGAAAGTATCATGATGAGGAATGAGAGGAAGAAATAGCACACTCAAACACGGACAAAGAAAACAAGGAGAGTGATCAGTGTTGGGAGAGGCAGAGATAAAACTAAGGGCCTAGAGAATGAAGCCAATTACATTATAGCAACAAAAACAAACAAGCAAACAAAACAAAACAAAACAAAAAAAAACAAAAAAATCAAATCTAGAGAAAGAATTTGAAGAGAATCCAAAACCACAAGAGGCATTTGTTTCTTTAAAAGTATAAAGCTCTTGTATATTTATTCAGTTTTGTTTAATACTATTTTTAATCTATTCATTGAGAATTTCCTAATGTATATAATGTATCTTGATCACATCTGACTCTTCCCCTTTCTAACTTGTCTAACATATCTCTCTCTCCCAACTTTACCCACATCCATATGGACAGCAGTGATTTTAGTCAGTGGATTAAAAAATGTTAAGGTCTAGGTAACTGCTACCTGCCTAGGCAGCAGTTTGTGCTGTTACTAAGGTTATAAGGAAACTTTCTCATGCTCAAGTATATTGCTTATTCTGTTATGTTCTGTGATTTGGTGCTCTTGGAACCCAGTCACAAAAGAAGTCAATTAGAACTGCTTTGTATAGTTAGCCACAATAAACCTGGACCCAAACCAACCATCCAGCAGCACTTCCTAAACCCATATATGAGCTTTTACGGTCTTTGCTTTTAGAAGCTGCCCCTGGGATGGACCTCAATATAAGAGATACATATGCACCAATATAAGAAGCCATTTTGAGTAGGGCTCAAATAAAATTTAAGTTTCCAAGACCTCCCTGAGAAGTGACATTCCTACTTGACAGAAAGATATGTACATCCTGTTTGGCAAGGTAAGACATGAATGTCAGGCAAGGCAAGTCCTCTGCCACAGTTGAATACCTCAACCAATGAGAACAGGATACTTGAACAACAAAGACATGTTTCTAAGGAAATCCCCTACCTCTAAATCCTGATTGGTGGACTAACTTGGCACAAATGTTTGTGGATTTCAGGCTTAACAGTTCTGTAGGATTCTGACTGGGTATTTTGGTTCAGCTCCCAAGTCTGCACTACATCCCTGATTGATCATGCTTGGGGTGTGCATTCAATAAACCAGCCCTGTTTGACTGAGATCAGTGTCTGAGTGGTTTGTGCAGTGATTCCCAGGCCCCAACAAGAATAAATACACAGAAGAGATATTTAGACACAACTAGAGTAAAATCTCTCCATGGCACATTATACAGTCAAGATGTCAATGGCAACTTATCTATAAAGGCAAACACATCAATATAACATCAGATCTCCCACCAACAACTTGGAAAAAAATCCCAGGAAAATGTAGAATGATATATTTAACCCCTGAAAGTAAAAATTGTCAACTAAGATTACAATACCCAGCAAAATTATGTTTTAAACTTGCGTTTCGTGAGAGGCATAGACAAACAAAGGAGAACTAGGGAGGAATACATCATGTCCAATAAAATAAACCAACAAACAAACAAACAAAAAAAACCAAAAAGCAAAAAACAAAACCAATACAACTATCCAGCTACACGGTGACAAACAAAGGCACAGGGACCAGCGAATCCCTCTGATTACTAACCTTCCATTTAAATGACTTGGGCCCACTGATAAAAAAGGTGCAAACAAAAAAAACACCAACCTCCAACTAACTACGGCCTTCAAGAAACACTTCACAGGCAAAGATACCCAAAGCCTGAGAGTCAAGGGGTAGAAGTCAATTTCTCCAGCAGAAAGGAGCCATAAATAAACTGGTGTAGGATTCTAGTCCACAACTAGAGAAGATGAAGATGAAAAGCATCACATATTAACAGAGGGGAGAGTTCATCAAGAGATATAATGGTTGTAAATATATACCAATACATTTCATAAAAAAAGACACTAAAGAGTGTAAGAGGTCAGGCAGGTCCTGCTATAAAAATAGTGGGTGATGTGCAGTACCCACTGACATCTTCAGAAACGATACCTAAACAGATCATTAACAAAGAACCACAGAGTTAGACTATACTATAAATTAAATTAACTTTCCAGATCACCGGAGAATAATCCATTCAAAAAATATGGAATACATATTCTTCTTGGGAGCCCAGACTCCATGCTAGGCCACAAGGCAACTTCTAACAAACACAGAATAATTAAAATAATTTGATCGTAGTAAAATCAAGCTAGATATTAATAGTAGGAGAATTCCTAGAACTCTACAAGTACTTGGAGACTGAATAACACACTCTGGAATGAACAGTGTGCTTTGTAAGGAATTGAGGAGGAGATATTAAAGCTTCTATAATGAAACGAAAATGGAAGCATGGCTTCTTAGAAACGTGAGGGTACAGAATGAGCAGCAATAAGAAGAACGTTTCCAGTGTGTTTACATTAAAAAAGATCAGGGAGATCTCAAAAAACTAACACAAGGACAAGCCAAACAATAAGCAGTAGATGGTAAGACATAATAGTGACCTGGGAGGGCAGGAAGGCAGGAGTGAGTGGGTGGGAGCACACCCTCATAGAAGCGGGAGGAGGGGGGATGGGATAGGGGGTTTCTGGGGGTGGATCGAGAAAGGGGATTACATTTGAAATGTAAATAAATAAAATATCCAATAAAAAAGAAATAATAGTGACCAAGGAAGAAAGAATAGAAGCCTAGGAGAAACGAGGAATAGAAGAACAAGTCCCAACACCAGAAAGGTTCTCTACAATAGTGCTATAGCCAACATGTTACTAGATGGATAAAAACCAAAGGTCCACTCTCTCTGTCCTTTAATTTAACACCATTTGAAGTCTTGGCTAGAGCAATGAGACAAGAGAAAGGAAGACACAAAGGGAGTACAAATAAGAAAAGGAAGTAGATTATTCCTATTTGGAGACAATAGTTCCTCTACATAAAGGACTTTAAAGGGTCCAGAAGGAAATTCTTAAAACTTTCAGGAAAATAGTGAGTATAAAGTCAACATTAAACAAACTTACTAAAAAGAGAAATCAAGGAAAATTCTATCCACGGCAACTTTAAAAAATACCCAGAGTGAAAGATAACCAAAGAGGTAAAAATATCTACAATGGAAACTTTAGAACACCAATGAAGAGATCTGAGGAAGACATTGAGAGGTGGAAAGACCTCCCACGTCCATAACCTGTCTAAGAATTAATGATGTGAAATGGCCATGTTAATAAAAGCATTACAGATCTACGAGGTCCCAACCAAATTCCAGTAATGTTCTTCTCAGAACTAGGAAAAGGATCCTCAAATTTGTATGGAGGCACAAACAACCTTGAAGAGTGAAAGCCACCCTATGCAGAGAGCAATGCTGGACCCACTACATTTCTTAATATCACAGTATATGACAAGCCACAGGAAAAACCATCACTGGTGCTGGTACAAAGGCAGACAGATTAAATCAATAGAATAGGATACAGGGCACAGAAAAGAACCCAGTCAGCTACACCCACATAATAATCTCTGACAAAGATGTCTACATATGTTCGTCAAGGGACATCCGCTTTGACAAATGGTAACAGGAAAATTGGATTTCCATGTGTAGAGGGAAATATGTCTCGTATTGTAACTAAATCAAGTAAAAATGAATTAAAGACGTTAATGTAAGAGTAATGTAATGTAATGTTAAAACCACTAGAGAAATGACTGGGGAGGTGTTTCAAGATGCAGGCATAGTAAGATTTTTTGTTTGTTTGTTTTTGTTTGTTTTTTTAAGAACCACAATACAATAGGAAACAACCTCAGTAATTGACAAATGGGATTTGATGAAATAAAAAAGCCCCTGCACAGTAAACAATCTGAGCGAAGAGATGACTGGAGAATGGGAGAAAATCCTGTGTCAACTGCACATCCTACAGAAGATTAATATCTAAAATCTATAAAAACCCCAAGAATCCATCTATGCTATAAACACACACACACAAAAATGGAGCAGACAGTTCTCAAAGGAGAAGACTGAACTGGCAAATAAATTTTGGGGAAAGTTCAACACCTTTAGCCGGGAGGGAAATGGAAATTAAAACTGCTTAGAGATTTCATCTCATCCCTGTCCAAATGGTTGTAATCAAGAAAACAAAGTCTGGGCAGATGGAGGGAGAGGGAACCCCTTATACACTACTGGTGCAGCCATTGTAGGGTCAGCATGGGGCTTCTTGAAATACCAAACAGAAACATCACATGACCAGATCTATCACTCATGGGTGAATAGTCAACAGGCTCTAAGTCAGTGTACCAGTGAGGTACTTGGACAACCATGTTTATTGCTGAACTATTCACAATAGCCAAGGTATGGCACCAGCCTGATGCCCATCAACAGGTGAAGGAGTGAAGAAAATCACACAATGGAACGCACGATGGAATTCTATTCCACTGTCAAGAAACACGGTCATGACATTCGTAGAGAACATCATGGAATTGGAGATAATTACGTTATCAGGTAGTCCAGGCTCAGAAACGACTATGACAATCTTTCTCTCATATGTGGAATATACATGTATATGTGTGTATATATATATATGTGTGTGTGTTTGTGTTTGTGTGTGTTTATGTGTGTACGTATATGCATAAATAGAATATATGCCCCCTTTTTACTTTCATACATATTATATATAAAATATATATGAATATGTATATATATATATATATATATATATGAAAATGTCACAATGGAACCTGTTTCTTTGTATGCTAATCAAAATTTAAAAGACATAAAGTTAACCAAAATTATCTTCAAAACTGAGAAGCAGAAGCAAACTAAGTGTTCATGTCAGCAGGAAAATGAATAAAGTTATGAAATTAATACCATACCAGATGGGCTCCAGAACTTACGAAGGTTCAACTTTATAACCATGTAAAGGCTCATGGCTCCAACTGTTACACTCCATACTTAGTCCAGTATTGAACCACATGAGACCCTCAGCATTTTACTATAAAGTAGGCTTTGCATTAGTTCGGTAGTTTTGATCAACTGCAACCTTATAAAGTAGATATTAGTGGCAGAATATTTGCCAAGTAGAAGTATTAATGCAGTTTCAAAATAAAACATTTAAAACTTGTGATGGTTTTCTCATGATGCAATTTTTTTTATTAAACCGAGGAACATTTGCAATGGAATCAATGTAAGAAAATAATCTTGAACAGAAAAATTAAAACCTGTCCCGTGATTAAACCAAGAAAGGCATCATTGAGCAGCAAGAGGTAGTCGCAGAGGAGGAAGAGCTATGTGCTTCTATTCACAGCTAAGTGTTTGGCATGGAGGTGTGTTAGATTCAGGATAAGAGTTAGCCTTGCTACGCAATGTCAGTAACTGTGGGAAGACACTGTGAGATTTAGCCAAATTCTTTCTCTTGACTTGACTGTATTGACCTTGTTGAGCTACAGATACGATACAGTGTGCTCTGACATACTGCCAAGTCTATATTTATTTATATTTGTATACCTCACTATATATATGTATACTATGGATAAATGCATTTACATATGAAATGAAGGTCTACACTTCCTCACACAACACCTTAAGAAGCTGGGTCCTCTGTGGATTTGTCTCTGACACCTGTGATGGAGCAAGAGCCTGGGGAAGGTTCTAGCTTGAGTGGAGCCACCCAACCATCTCCAGATGTCTAACGAGGATCCTTTTATTTTTATTTTTATTGCTTTTAATTATGTGTGTGTATGTGTGTCTACAGGTAATCTAGAAGCCCAAGGAGGTCAGAAGTCAGACATCCTGGAGTTAGAGTTTCAGAGTCAACATCTGTATAGCAACTTAGTTGTGAGCTGACTGACCTGGGTGCTTAGAACTGAACTCGGGTCCTCTGGAAGAGCAGCAAACACTCTTTACCACTGAGCCATCTCTCCAGACAGCTGGGCATAGGGGTCTTTCTTAAAAGAGGTATCATTTGTTAGTTATATGTCTGCCCTATCCAATCAACTCCTTCTTGACATCAGCTTCACTCTCCCATAATGCCTTGGCCATTGACTTGAACTATTGGATTAAAATGTCTCTCAGCAGTGTTGTGTAAGATGACTGAAAAGTGGCAGAGGAAGACAGAGGCAGTTTGAGTTACTGTCATAAATAGCTACCAGACCAGACATGGTATTGGGGATTAGATATAAGCATTTTGTTGATTTACAAATTTGATCAAGATACTACAATGCCTAGCTTTTCTCCTAGGGAGGAAGCTCAGCACATGGTCGAGAAGCAGGTAGCTAGAAGAGCCAGCCCGGCTTTGACTTGGAAACAGTTGGCGTTCTCCATTGCTCTTACTGCCTTGGGGAGTCCTCACTCATTTCACTCCTTTACTCTGCAGGCTGAGTAAGCTTTGCTAATTCTTGTAGCTCACCCTAAGTCCATGTTGTGTCCATGAAATAGTTTAAAGGAAGACTATCAATGGGTAAATGAGTTCCACACTTTTCTTTCCATTTAGAAGACAGAAAAGGCTGGTTCTCACTGCTCGGTGATCTATGCAGAAGCATTCCTTCTGACCTCAGGACAGCCTCTCACTGTCCTCACAAAGCTGTGTCTCTGTCCTAACCTCCACAGGGCATCCTTCACATCCTTGTTCCTCAGACTATAGATGAGGGGGTTGAGCATGGGGATGACCAGGGTGTAGAAGATGGAGACCACTTTGCCCTGCTCCATGGATGTCAGAGCGCCTGGCTGTGCATACATGACAAATAGAGTCCCATAAAACAAAGACACCGCTGTCAGGTGAGAGCCACAGGTGGAGAAGACCTTGTGCCGCCCAGATCCCGAGTGCATCCTGAGGATGGTCACGGTGATGTAGCCATAGGAGACCAGGACAGCTAAGGTGGTGCTCACAATGATGAATCCACAGAGGCCGAAGAGAAAGAGCTCATTGAGAGCTGTGCTGGCACAGGCCAGCTGGAGCAATGGGGGCACGTCACAGTAGAAGTGGTCAATACGGTTGGAGCTGCAGAAGGGCAGCTGGAACGTGAGGCTGGTCTGCACAATGGAGTTCACGCAGCCCACACAGAAGGTACCCAGGACCAGACGGGCACAGGTCACATGGCACATGGTCACAGGGTATCTCAGGGGACTGCAGATGGCCATGAAGCGGTCATAGGCCATCACAGCTAAGAGGAAAGTCTCAGTGGTAGCCAACAAGGAGAAAAAGAAGAACTGAGTGGCACAAGCCTCAAAGCTGATGACTTTGGAGGTGGAGAGGAAGTTGACCAGGGCATTGGGGGCAATGACAGAGGAGTAACAGAGGTCAACAAAGGAGAGGTTCTTGAGGAAGAAGTACATGGGGGAGTGCAGGCGGGCATCCAGGGTGATGACCACGATCATGGTGAGGTTGCCCAGGACGGTCACCATGTACAGGATAAGGAACACAGCAAAGAGCAGGGCCTGGGTCTCTGCCCCTCCCCCAAATCCCACCAGCACGAACACTCGCAGGGACACTGCAGAGAGGCTTCCATTTCTATGGACCGCTGTGGCCATGAGTGGGAACAGATGGAGAGAGATAGATGGAGGCAGAGAGGGGAAGCAGATCTTACTGGTGCAGTCGTCGGATGTTTCACAGACTACAGGAAACTGTTGGTGACATGCTGTCCACTGTACAGAAGTTCACTAGCTGCTCTGATCTCCTGCCAGATGGGCTGGTATGGCCTGAAAGAGTGACATCTTCCTCTAGTTTACACAGTTTGTGGCAACCTCTCTTTGTGAATGGTACTGAGCTGTGCTCTAAGGATTTAAAGAGGCCTCTAGATTCCAGCGACCCTCAGGTAACAGATAGCCTTTTAGCATCCCTGTGTTACATCTGGGTTGCCTGTTCTCTACTGCCTTGGCTGCCAAGATCTACCCTACATTTCCCAAGTGTCACGTTACTGACTAAGGAAGGTTTATGAGGGCCTCCTGCCCTTCACACCTTGTGCTGGCTGACCCTTCCATCTGTAGGCTGAACCCAGAGCAGGGATCAGCCCTCCCTGCACTGAAGCTGCGTGTCTTGTGGCTTGCAGAATGCCGACCACATCTTCATAGCTCTGCCTCCAAGCCTGACCCAGAGTGTGTGCAGAGACTGATGGATTGATTGATTGTGAGAGGTTCCTGCTAATACCTAGGTGTTGGGAGACTGTGGTCAGTGTACCCTAGGACTGTGTACTGAGAATGCAGGACTGTGCCCAGACATATTTGGGACATAGATATAATAACCTCCAACCCCACCTCACTGGCAGCTCTTTCCCTCATTCCACGTCAGTTTTGGGAGTTTATAGGGCTTTACTCTTTACAATGGAAAACTAGACAAAACTGGACAAAACTGGCCCCTGCTCTGTCCTTGAGCTATTCATAATCACTTTCTCTTATTCATAGTGACCATAGTAGTGACAATGAGGAGAGTCCTCTGTGAGGCTGGCTGGCACTTTTCTCTTAGTTTCCACAAGCGAAGATGCAAGAGGCTGTATTTCTGAGGAACCTGGCTAGAGAGAGAGATCTGTGTCTTCTCCATTGTCCTTGGCTGGCTCAGGTGGCTCACAGATCTGGGCTGGGTGAATCTAATGATGTATCTACTTCTTCCCTCAATGGTCCCGGAAGTGGACTGGACTGGAGGAACGCATTTGAGAAAAACCATGCACTGTGAGATTACCCCACTGTGAGTTCAAAGGTATAAATGTATTGGCTTTGCCTTCACATTCTCTGAGATTCCCCAAACCCTCCCATTGCTGGATCACACTTCCCTTCCCAGTGAGTGTAAAATGCCAGGGAATGTTAATGTCAAGGCTTTCCCTTGATTCCTGCTGGAGGAAGGACAAATATAACAACCTCTCAGCTTGTCAAGGACACAGGGTACCCTCAGAATCCATGGAAATGGCAGCTGGCCAAGGGCCGAGGATGCTGCTCTGCTGTGAGAGAGCTGACTGACAATGTCTACAGAGGGACAGCTTCTGCTCCCTTTGGCCCTGACCCCGGTCCAGCAGAACTACAGTTCCCTGTGGTCTGGTTAGATGTAGCCTGT
This sequence comes from Hylomyscus alleni, assembly GCA_019843855.1. Taxonomy (NCBI): domain Eukaryota; kingdom Metazoa; phylum Chordata; class Mammalia; order Rodentia; family Muridae; genus Hylomyscus; species Hylomyscus alleni. The sequence goes on from JADRCC010385474.1 coordinate 16,927, forward strand.
CCATTTGCAGAATTGAACAAGGGTAGAGCCTCCCTGCCAAACTTTAACTCTGACCTGTGTGAAGGCCAGGGATGGTCAGAAAGGACATGCCAGCTTACTGAGGCAGGCCCCGACTGTCCACCTGGTGCCCACTCCATCCTTCCGCTCTCTACCCACATGGTCTCCTACTCCTCAAAGGTGACATATTGAACCTACCTTTCCTAGGTGAGAGTCAAGTCTACGCCAAGGTCAAACAGCCAATATCCAACTTCCCAGTGTTCCTGTACTGCTGAACCTGCTCTCTGTGGAACATGGAGAGGACATTGGTTGGTCCCGTCTCCTTTTCAGATCATTTCTGCCTTTCTGCGCAGTGGAGTAGAGTAAGCGCTACTCTACTCCAGGGTCCCTGCGAAACTTCAGTGTGCAGATTCTGGTTGTATTAGATGTGGGTCTTCTGAAGAGAGATTCCAGACTTGCCTCCTCTCTTGTCCCCATTAGCTAGGCAATGTGAGGAGATGCCTGCCTTCAGGGTCATCCTGCTTGAGAAGAGTCTCTGTATCTGGTAGAACAGGGACGTGTAGCCTCCAGTGGTTAATTAGGGAGGCACCGGTCTCTGGCAGTTGGGATTCCAATTCCCTGGGCTTCTAGGCGGCAACCTGCCCGTGTCCTCTGCCTCTGTTATGGATGGAGTTTGTGACCCCTGGGAAGACTCAATCTAATTGTAATTAAAAGAGATTTATTGATTAGCTGCTAGCCGGATGAATAATCTCTGAGCCAAATTTGAGAGTGCCACAAGAAGGGGGGTTGACAGGAAGATTTGTAATAAAGGGGGAAAACCACAAGATCTTCAATATCTATGCAAGGAAGCAGAAATTGGTCTGATCTGCCAAGGTAAGTGACCCCAAACAATTTTAGGGTATCTGTGTAAGTAAGTTACAGAATCCCCCCAAAAAAGCAGTTAGTCATATCATAACAAGTGGGTGGGGGGGTTGTCGAGTCAGAGTTATTGGGAACTTATCTTCTAGGGATTGGAGTTAGAGACAAATGACCAGTGGGTACCAATGGATGCCTAGCATAAAATGGAGTTTATTTAGCCACCACACCTCATTGCTACTTTCTGTGGTGGGTTGGCAGGAAGCCTGCAATCCACAGCAGAAGTAACTCAGAGAGACCCTGTGCCCAATGTACCTCACCAGAGCAGTCACCCCTGGGGTAGAGACAACATGGCCTCATGACCTAGCCCTTGCTGCTGCGGCTCCCTCGGGCCATGTTGATATGAGGAGGATGTGTGAGGATGTGTGACCCTGGCCCACAGCACTGGGTCATCCCACTCCTTCCAAGGCATCACTTGGCTCCCCTCAGCACTATTAGGAGTCTAGGTGAATGACCTCAATGTTCTTTCTTCTTTTGTTGTGTTAACCGCGTGATTGGAACTCTTTCCTGGGGAACGGGAAGTTGAAAGCTTGTCTCTGAGTCTTCTGAGCGTCATGAGGATATGTAATTTTCTTTCTATGGTGGCCCTACAAGCCCATGAGTCCACGGTCTTTGAGAACATCCCCAATTGCCTCACTGGACCATACAGCTTTAACTTTATACTTCAGCGAATAAAGATCATATTTAAGCAGTCTGCTTAGGCTGTGGCAGCCATCCCAAAGGTCATCCTATACCCAAGTGACCAGTGACTTCTTGTCATACTACAGTCTACATTTGCTCACCATGTTGGCTTCTGAGTTGGAATCTACTTTCCAATGTTTCATTAGGTATCTATGTGTTACAAGCCCTTCAGGCCGAGGAGTTTTATCCTAGGGTGGTTTTGTTTTGTTTTGTTATGGTCAACTTGACACAAGCTATGCTCAATTGAGAAGAAGAAACCCCAGTTGAGAAAATGCTTTCTCCAGATTGCCCTGGGAGCCTTTTTCTTCTTGACTGGTAAATCTGGAATATCCCCTCCCACTGAGGTCAGTGCCACCCTTGGGCAGAGGTTCCTGGGGGTGTGTAAGAAAGCAAGTTGAGCAAGGTTATGGAGAGTAAACCAATGAAGCAGTGTTCCTGCATAGTGTTTGCTTCGATTTTTGACCCCAGGTTTTTGCTTTGAGCTCCTGCCTTGGCTTCCCTCAATAGACTGTGACTCAGGATGAGTAAGCCAAATAAACCCTTTCCTCTGCCAAGTTGGTAATGATCATTTATCACTGAAATAGAAAGCAAGCTGAGACAGCCCTGTCAAGGTTGGCTTTGGTCAATGATTTATCACAGCAATGGAACAGACTAAAACACCAACATCAGAAGCAGAGTCATAAATCATATTTTATATAAGATCTCCTAACATTTTAGCATCTTGCAACATTTTTAATTTGGTCATAAAATAGAACAAATGAACGGGTGACCCAGCTCCTTCTCCGTGGCTCACAACATCTGTCAGAGCAAGCCTGTGGTCCTACAGAGAAGAGGCAGTGGTGAGAGGAGATGATTTTCAAGGAAGAATGGAGAATCAACTGGTTAAAGAGCAATTTAGAAGCAAAAGAATGGAGAACATCCAACATGGAAGTGTGCAAGTGTGAGCCACAAGGAGTGCCCGGAGTCCCAGCCCTTGGAAGGCAGAGGCAGGAGGACCAGGCATTTGACACCATTCTGGGCTACATAGTGACTCTTTGCCTCCACAGGGAAAAAATATGAAAGGAGACATTCTGGCAGCTGTGATGATGGTAATTTACAATACACACAAAATCAGAATAGCATAGTGAGTTTTAAGTACCACTCATTCAACTTCAATAGTAATCAGCTCAGTGAGCTTGGGCAAGTTATTATGGAATCTTTCCACCCCAGCACCCAGAGCCTTCCATTACTTCAAAACAAGTAGCAGACATCATATAATTTTGTTAATATGTATTTTCTGTGCAGCTCTAAAATGTAAATCATTTATTTTTTAGAAAGGTGCCCAGTAGCATTTCTATTCTCTACTGGAAAATAATTCCCCGATGTCATCAAGCATCCTTCAGCATCCACACATTCGACATTCCCCATTATAGGATGAGATTTTTTTTCTTTTTTTGGTTTTTCAAGTCAGGGTTTCTCTGTATAGCCCTGGCTGTCCTGGAACTCACTCTGTAGACCAGGCTGGCCTTGACCTCAGAAATCCACCTGCCTCTGCCTCCCAAGTGCTGGGATTAAAAGCATGTGCCACCACCGCCCCACATATGATGAGATTTTTTTTGTGCAGCTTTTCAAACAAGCTCTAAAGATGTTCTTTCAGATCTGTGATGATTTCTAGAATAGGATAGCAGGGCTCTCCTATCACTATTTTGTTGCTACTGTTTATGAAGAAGCAGACGATGTTGGTGGCATTTATTTTTAAAGTAGATGTGTAGTATTTTCCATGGATTGGACTTGATAGTGTCATTCCACTGATGCTCTACGATGCCCCTCTATCCTGTGTGCCCTCTGTCGTTGAATCTAAAGGCCTGATTGGAATCTAGTTATTGTTATTATCATCATACAGGCATCGTTGATCGGTCTGTGTTGTGGGAGACACGAGACTCTTCTCTCAGAAGAAATGTACCCACATCTGCCTTCTTCTATGAGGAAACAGCCCCTGACAGCACTGCCCAGTTTCATTCATTCAAAGAGGGATCCAAAATTGTGGCAGTGATAGTGTTCTGTGAAGATAATCTTTGCTGCACAGATAACTACTATCCTCTGAGAAAGAACCTTTGTATTTTCTTTGGGTCTTAGAGGAGAATACACATTTAATTTTGGCTTCCATGTCCTTACATGTACAGTTATATGGGAAATGCTGGAGAAAATTTGGCTCCATCTACCTCTTTTAGAGACCATTTCAAAATGGCAAGTTGGCTCACCAGTACCCTCTAGTGGTCATTACTTTTTGTGTCAGCAAGAACCCAAGAGCAGGTTCGTGTTTCACTCCACTGTAATTCTGAATTTGCATGGTCTAAAACAGTCTCTTTTTTACCCATTTGGAGTCACTTTAACTTGGCTTCATAATCAAGTAAATAGAATGAAAGTGTGGATTGGTGCAAAGTATCAGGATATGCATGGTGGTCTATGCCGGTAATCATTAACTGTGGAAGCTTCATTAGGAGGGTCACATATACGATTCCAGATTGAGCTACTAGTGAGACCCTGTCTCAGAAGCAAATACAAACCAACGAGAGCCCAAGAGTGAGCCAGAGTTGTGTCAGCTTGGATGTAAGAGCCTAATTGATGCAGAAGAGACACAAATTTCTTATGAATATTTAGAAAATATGAAAGTAAAATGCCTGAAATTTTTGTGATGAAAACTCTGATGTAGCTGTTTAAGTAGGGATTAAGGTCATGTGCAGTGGACTGTGGTTATTGCAGAGATCCCATAGCTGGTTAAAGTGCTGAGAATAAACAACTGTTGAAAGCTCACCCCCAAATGGAACATCTCCCTTACACCATCTGTGGGAAGCCGCCCGACGCCGCAAGAGCCTGGCGGCGGGGGCGCTG